>OZ024772.1:15767270-15989770 GCA_964017025.1 Stenichneumon culpator
GTTCACGCTGTATAAAAAAAAACTAGGTATGTAGGCTAACCGAGTTGGTAATACGCACTGCTTAGGGCAAGAGCGACGAAACTCGTATAATTCTTATATGATTCACGTCCGTGCAAAACTAGATCGTTCTCTTTCGATTCAACGCCGCTTTGACCATTCCAGGTGAGTTTTGTTACGAGAGCGGTCTTTTACGTGACACAAGTAGAATCCGCCTGACTGCCGGTCAATTATAACAGTTTTACGTTTTACCCCGAGAACGACGAACTTGACCTCGTCGACCTCGACACGTTTAGTCTTACCCGCTGCCTTGCCTTCCTCAACAGGCAATTCCCCGATCGCCTGCCGAGCCGCAGTTCATTCATGTCAGTCCAACATGTATTATTATTATTATTATTATTATTATTATTATTATTATTATTATTATTATTATTATTATTATTATTATTATTATTATTATTATTATTATTATTATTATTATTATTATTATTATTGTTGTTGTTGTTGTTGTTGTTGTTGTTGTTGTTGTTGTTGTTGTTGTTGTTGTTGTTGTTGTTGTTGTTGTTGTTAATAATATTATTATGACATCGAAATTCATCTTCGGCAAGTCTTCGTCAATTCACGGTTGCGTGAAGGAAAAAAAAGTCTTCACTTGTCAAATTTTATTCTCCAAGTGAACTTCCCCGAAGTTTATGCGCTGCAAAACACAGCCGTTATAACTCGATGAAATTTAGTCTCGAGCAGTTATCTTCAGGGTCATATTTTATTATCATTATTTTTTTTGTTTTAACTTCGCACGTTGAATGGCCTCATTTGGCTACACGCTTATTCAAGATAACGATAATTGTAATAACAATTGTATAGTGAAGTGTGTGTGTGTGTAGTGCGTGAAGCACAGTGCGCGGAGTCCCGTCGTCCGGACACCAGCGACTCTACCGGTGAACGGTCTTTCTTTCTCCAATTAACTATTGTTGTGAGCTTCGGAGGCGAGCCTCTATTATACACACGATAGGAGCTTGGCAGCTCCTGGTAAATCGCCGCGTTTTAAAACACACGTACACACGCGCGCGGGGATTCAGCCTCGTGTTTCACCATAATGGGAAATTCTAGCCGACGGGGAGAATCACGAGAAGATGAATGTGCGATTGTCCGCGCGGCAAGTAATTCCTTGGCCCGCCTGCGTCTGTCCTTTTCTGCTTCTTCTTTTATTTTTATTTTATTTATTTCTTTTTTTTTCACCGGTCGTTTCGAGATTATATCCGACGTATTTTCCCACCGATCACAAATCTGCAGTTTTTTTTTCATTCCAGCCTCAAATATTTCACACTTATTTCTCGAGAAACGTGCGGGGGGCTGAAAAATTATATTTCCTCTTTAGCTACACTAGAATGAGAATAGAAAAAAACGAACAGGCCAGTGACGCGTCCTAGATTTAAAAAAAGTCTCCCGCGTCATATTTAATATAATTAATTTTTTTTAAATATCATTTCTTTATTAATTTAATTTTAAAAACATAGTTATGCTTTAAAAAAATATCGTTGATGAAGATATAAGTTATGTTTTTGCCACATCAGAAAAAAAAAGGTAGTATAATAAACGAACAATCCAACGATACGTCCGAGATAAAAAAAAACGATACAATCGTATCGACAATAAGGATCGAATCTCCAGGGTGTCAATTTGCGTTGCGCTTAAATTAATTTAATCAATATAATTACGTCCTACCCATTGTACACATCCGACAATGGTATCTACGAGTCCGAACACGCGGTGGCGAAGATCCGTCCCTCCGCCTCCTTATAAGTGACTCCGCGTTGGAATTTATACCCGTGTGTTTATTCTCCGTATGCGCGTGGCAGTTGAATAGAACTCGATGCTCGGGGACTCGAGCCCGAGCCGTGTATATTATGCTACGATAGATTAAGTCCGCGTCTTACTGCGGGGTAACTGGTCGCGTTTCGATTTCCATGGGATCCCGTTGGTATGCGGTACGCACACGTGCATCGAATATACGTATATGTAAATACATGAACGCGGGGTTTTAAACGCAAGCGGGCAAAGAGCCGCGCGATATGAGCGAGAGATAACTCTCTCGTTGGACCGGCGAGTCCCTGTACGCTCTAATCAGGTCCTTCCGAAGTGAGACTCCGGTATAATAGTGTGTGTATGTCCCGGTGTGGTCTCTCCGAACGAGTCCGTCGGTGCGGCAACGAGCACTTTCTATGTAGATAACGCACACATCGGGGGTACGTATCGAGTGCGTACGGCATTCGCTGCTCGACAGCCCCTCCGTTCGGATAGCTTCAGTGTGCATCGATAACGGTACAATCGTCAATGAGGTATTATTGCCGAAACAAAAATCGCGACCGGCTAAAAAAGATTGCCTCTATAATAGCAATAGCCAACAGAAATAGAAATAGAAATAGCAAGAGCAAGAGCAGTAACGGCAAGAACAAGAGAAATCGTAATGGCAAAAGAAATAATAATAATAACAATAATAATAATAATAATAATAATAATAATAATAATAATAATAATAATAATAATAATAATAATAATAATAATAATAATAATAATAATAATAATAATAATAATAATAATAATAATAATAATAATAATAATAATAATAATACATTAAATAACAACGATTTTTATTTTTTATTGTTGTTGTTTAAAAAAAATTAATTGTTATTATTTGAAGTGTGAATTTTAATTCAGCTTTTGCAGTATTCGATCGAGGGTCGGTTAGGCACGGTTGGTACGCATAGACTGTTAAATCGGAAACATAATACCGAGAATTGAAGCAGAGAAATCCACTTGGCCTCTAAGCCGCGAATAGACTCACCAATCGCATCGGACACGCGCAGCGTCGGGCTTATACGAATAAGGCGAAGGCGTCGAGTTTCCAATCGTTCAATTATTCCGCGCGCGACTCGACACAAACTTCCGTTGGGATGAGAGCCGCGAATGAGAACGAGGAAGCTTGAAGAATTATATTTCGAGTGCATCGTCAGCAGAGAGGCGATAGTAATTACTCGTGTCAAACACTCGACGGTATCCTTACATATCTGTTAATTAGCGCCTCTCCGCTTTCAACCGAATCTTCGCGGTGGCGAATTAACGGGCAAGTGACGTTTTTTTCTTCCTTCTTTCAAGCTCGCTGACGCCATGCGCGCCCGGGGTTGACGATGATTTTTTTTTATTTTCATTTTTTATTTCTTTTTTCCTTTTTTTTTCACAATTATTTTATAATTGACGCTAATTAACGCAGTGACACGAGTTATCTCTCTGTGGCTCTAATGGGACTGCATACGAGTCGGAGTTCTCAGACAATTTGTCAGGCGACTCCCCGAGGCGAAATCGCATCACCCGACAGCTTCCCATCCGTGTATAATATCGGATAGAAACGGTGAAGTTGATCGTCTTGGTACAACAGCTGCTTGGAGCCCGCAAATGAAATTGCGATGGCCCAGAGTCAGTTTCATATTTTGCGTTTTGTGTGTACGCGCTGTACTGCTGTAGACACCGCGGCGGACAGCGCTGGCCTTATTATTCGCGCGCTCGTGCAGGAAACTCATTAAGAATGAAAATCTCGGTGACTCGTTTAGAATAAGACGATTGTAAGGAGGCACGTAAGCTACGCCCAGCCACCCGTCGGAACTCGGCGAACACCGAGTTGATTGCGGATTTAAAGCCATGCTGTACCGACTCAGTCGGTAACAATTCTATTTCTCGATGTTCTCCGCGAGTATTAATACTTCGGCCGAAAGGAAATTAGATCTTCACGCATCTATAATATAGCCTACGAATACCTGATTTGCGTTGTTTCGAAATGTTAATTGTCGCGGAGAAAATTGCGCGAAGCATCGAACACTCGAACTAAGATACGCCAGCCGATGTTATATATTGATTACGAAAAGGTAATTTTCTTTTTTTCGAAATATTAATAGTCGGGGAGAAAATTGAGAACCCGATTTGTTACCGACTGAGTATGCAGCACGTGCCGTTAATGAGAACACTGCTAAGCATCGAACACTCGAACTAAGATACGCCAATCGATGTTTTATATTGATTAGGAAAACCTAATCTTCGTTGTTCCGAAATATTAATATTCCCGGAGAAAATTGGGAAACAGATTTGTTACCGACTGAGTATGCAGCACGTGCGGTTAATGAGGGCACCGCGAAGCATTTGACACTGGGGAGAAAATACGCCAACCGATTGTATATCCTACGAAAGCCCAGTTTGCTTTTTTCGAAATATTAATCGTCGCGGAGAAAATTGAGAAAACGATTTGTTACCGACTGAGAATGCAGCACGTGCCGTTAATGAGCGCACCGTGAAGCATCTAACACTCGGCCGTAAATCCGCCAACCGATGCACAATCTGCGAGTCTTGTAATTCCACGAAAGATTCTCCATCCACGGGTTTGTTGTTATTAGCATAGAAGAGAAAACACGAAGCGAAGGTCTTCGAACGCACACACAACCGACATTGGGTCGGTCAGTCGTTCCGCGTTCGTGCGAAATATACGATGCAAAAGTTGGATTGTCACGGTCGATTACTGTCCTCGACGGGAACGTCCGCCTGCGCTGTATTCCGCTAGCCCAACCTCCGTTAACACGGCATTCGATGTGATTCACGCGGAGAGAAAGAAATGCGTAAACTAATCGTGAAATTGCGATTTATTATTCACAACCAGGAATTAATCAGGTGCGTCGAGCGATGAAATTCGTGCTTCTCTTATTCTCATTGTTATTTCTCGATAGTGCGATTCATCGACTCACTCGATATGCTTTTTTTCTGATTTAACAACCACCGCCGCGGTTTTCATCTTACGATTTCCCGTCGGTAAAGCTCGGCGCTCGAGGCAAGGAAACGCGAAGATGAATAACTCTATTCATTTATTTTAACGAGTACAAAAGTAATTGAAGGTTGACCGTTGCGCCGATGCGATAATACGCAGTCGCTTTGTACTGCCGAGTCAGTGTTCTCTCGTTCCGAGTTCCTAACCCGCCAGCGCCTGCAGCTATGCAACCGCGCATGCTTCTGCGCAGCGCGGCTTTGACGGTTGTGTGCCCGCAGCGACGCTCGCGGCGCGGCGATACACCCAGCGCAGCGTCGCTCCCGTTTCCACGGCTTCTCCTGTAGCCCGTTGAACATAAACGTTTCGACTTACATTGTTATTATTACACGGATCTTGTCCACTCCGTAATAGTTATTGTCGTCGAAGAAACAAGCGCAACGCACGGATAATGTGCATCTTTACCGCGCGCGTTTCACGGCGAGGCGGACGATTGCAACGAATCCTCATTTCCATAACCAGATCTCCAATACATGTATATAGTATATATATTACCTAACGCACCGCTCGCTTTGGCTACAGACTGGTTGATATTAATTCTTTTTTTCTTCCTATCATAGCAAGGAAAATAGATGGGAAGACGTGAAAACATTGATCGGTTATTCGTTAAAAATTAATTATCGTCAACGGATGTAAATCAAATTAACCATGAAGAAAAATATAGGTTAACATTGAGGCGGTATATATATATCGTCTCAATTCCTCGAATATTCCGTTAGTCCGATAGCCTGGAGTGAGTCGGAGAGAAAAACTTTCCTCGGATCTGTTTACCTCACGATCGAGAACGTTTAATCTCCGTTAAAGTTTTCGTTCCTAGTCTGGAATGATGTATACGATACATGAGATCGTGTTAGCCTGTGTGGTAAATCAAATTTCGGAGATTCACGTTTTTAACGCTCTTGAAAAGCGAGTCCTATCAATCGCTGTACTACGGCTCTATATAAGTGCCTTCTTCTTCCTCTTCCTTTTTGCTTCGCTGTAAAAAATTCTCGTTTGGAAATTAATGTACGATAGTGGACGCTTCTTTACATGAATCTGTTGCTGAATTTTCAAACACTTTCACCATGCTTTGCAATTTTACAATAACATTTTTTATTTTAATAAACATTTTTGTAAATTTCAGGCCAAATATTTGTAATTTTAGTATCTGGTATTTCGATTTTACGAATAAGTACATTTATGTTCAATCAATGGAAGTAATTTGACCAAATTTCAAGTTCCAGAACATTAAATTTACAATTTATTTTTACAGTGTATCTAGTTATCTACTTATAATTCACTTATGTTCACTGTTAAAAACAATTGTAAATTTAATGTACCGGACTGGAAGTTTTTATGCACAAACTGTTACATTAAATTCAAAGTACAATTATGATGAAAAATTAATATACTTTTTCATTAAAATTAAAGTAAGTTATTAAAAACAAACTATTCCCAATGTTTTTAATATACTGATGATTAATTTTTCGACACAATTATACATGAAATTTATTTTACCAGTTTTTGCATAAATACTTCCAGTCGTGTACACTAAATTTCACACGAATTTTTTTTACACTGTTTTCCCTCGCGCTGTTCTGCTGTATCGGATCGGTCCTTAGGGAAGAAATCCCAGGACTCAATAAAACTCTATCCATCTATCCTGCTTGTTGTAAGCCGCTAGGCCAAGTACCAGCTAAATAAGCGTAACTACCGTTCGCCTCGGTTCGGAAATATATGAATGAGCGGGAGCGAGAAAGTCGGTGGGGGGATGGACGGGACGGATGAGATAGAATGAGAAGGAATGGAAGCGGGCGTAGCGGGCCAATGCCGTGCGCCGCTTCCAACCCCCCGGCCGCGTCTAATTGGCCGGCCGTTTTGGCACGTGACAGAACCAACGGTCATGGCGGCTCGTGCGTGAAGCCCAGCTGCAACGAACAACGGTTAGAGCGATACGCGCAAGCAGTTTGTTTTCCAACCGAGTTGTGTTATGTTGTGCGATAGGTTTCGGTGAACGCGTTGGTTCTTCGAGTACGCGTTTCGACTGTCGGGAGTGAACGAGTTTATATCTGCTTCGAGGATTATTAAATTCAGACGTTGTACGCCCCGGAGGATTATTATGGGACTTAAGCTGAAAAGACTGCTGGGATTCCGCCGGTAAGTTTTGCATATCAGAATAACTGTGGCGAGTCAGTTTCAACTGCCGGATTTTAGGCACAGTGAATATATCTCCGTTAACGAGCTTGTCACAAAAAAAATAGTTTCGATCAGAGAAACACACTTTTAACGACGTGATTCACTTTCGACCGAAATTACGTTAACTTGTTGTTGCACGTGTAACAAACTGCTTCCGCCTGTTCAGAGTAAAAAAAAGTTTTAACTTCTTGCAACAATTTATTGTCGACAAACTTTTATAATTTTTCATTTGTTAATTTTCATATCGCACCATCCGGCTCTGGTTTTACAAACAAAAGTACCAATTTCATCCATTAGATGTGGATGCGACATTAAATCCAAGCTTTAGAAAACGAATTCCTCCCTTATTCAACAAAATTATTTTGACTAAACTTCGAATTACAATTTTACGAATTCCTTTTTTAAACTGTGTAACATTGAAATGTGAAAGAGACTGGTCGCCGGTCCTTTCTCGCGTTTGTCAACAATATTTCTCTCGTCAATCGAAGGTCAACCCCGAGCTCTGTTGTCCCCCGTGGCTGAATTTAGACGGTGTACGTCCCGGAGAATTATTATGGGTCTCAAGTTGAGCAGACTGCTGGGATTTCGCCGGTGAGTTTTGCAGATCCGAATATCTATGACGAGTCACCTGCCGGATTTTCGGTACAGTGAATATCACTTCGCTAGCGGGATTGTTAATAAGAAAAATATAGTTTCGATCAGAGAAACACATTTTTAACGACGTGATCCACTTTCGATCGAACGTCGGTTAACACATTATTGCACATGTAAAACACCGCTGCCACCTGTACATTAAAATATGAAAGAGACTGGTCGCCGGTCCGTTCTCGCGTTTGTAAACAATATTTCACTCGTCCATCGAAGGTCGACCCCGAGCTCGGTCGTCCCCCGTGGCTGTATTTACACCTCGTGGAAAAATATCGATCCACGCTCCGCCCGAGGCGAGCGTCGCTGTGCGCAGCTCGTTTACCCTACCCAGCGCGCATGAGATTCGCGAAATACAAGTATAAATTTTGGCACGGCATGAAAATTATGCTACGCCATTTTGCACACGCCTTTTTCGAGCGTTATTCTTCTTTGTTTTATCTTATTTTTATTCACTCCACGTATCGTATTACAGTCTCCCTGCAGCGAAGTAAATCCGAATCTCGCGCGGACGACCGATTTCATTTAATTTAGACGGAGACAGATCAGAATTTACGATTAACCTCGCTCACTCGCGATGAATTAAAATTCGGGCTCTGAGCTTTCCAGGGCGCGTCAAATTTCATCGATTACGACTCGTCTCACCCACGTACGCACAAGACGCTTCGACAACTTTTTTTTTCTTTTAATCGTTTATTTGCATGCAGACAAACGTGTGGCGCATTAACCGAAAGTTTCTACCGGCTGAGGGTCAAAGAGCGAATGAATTATCGATTTACGACCCTATGCTAATCTCTTCGGTCCCCGAGCAGCGGTTTCTAGTTTGACCTTGAGGCAGCGATCCTCTCCGTTGACGCGGGGAGATTCGGTTTCTAATTCTGAAGTTAATATGCGAGACTTTTATTTATTTTTTCTCGAACCTCGCCATTCACTCGAGCCAATCTTCGTGTCACGCGCGCCTCGGTTAAACTTTGCAATATCATAGATGCGAGTTTATGGACGAATCGTGCTTGTTTGTTTACTTCTATTTATTTGACTTTTTTTCATAGTCGAGGCGGGGCTTTCGACCTCGGCTCGATCGGTAACAAAAAATTATTTTTTTCCCGAGTCTACCAAATTTTTCTGAGAAGGGCCAAATTATGAGCCCAACTGTTAGTTAAAGATGTTAATAATTTACGTATAGCAGAAACTGTTGAAGAGACTTAAAACAAAACAAACAAATTACAGTTTTTGTTACCGACTCAGACATCGCCAGAATATTTCCAGCCCAGCCGTATCGCGGACTGAGTTTCTCGGAAATATTTTCAATCCCAACTCGATCGATAACAAATTTTTTTTTTAATTTAAATAAATGTCCTCTACTGCCAAACTTTTCTGGGAAAGGTCGAATTGTAAGCTCAACTGTTAGTCAAAGATACTAATAATTTGCGTATAGCACAAACTGTCGATAAAAATACAATTACAAATTACAGTTTACGTTCCCGACTGAGTCATCGCCGGAATATTTCGCGCTTAATCGTATCTCGAAACTTTGTCAAAGCTGCGACCGAATTACCGAGTTTCTCGGATACAGCGATCATAAAAGCGCGGCAAAAAAATAACAGTACGAATAACATGCCGCGTAGCTGTTGAATCGTTATCTCGTTCGAGTCAACGGTACTCGTCGTCACGGATACGCAAGTAATTAATATTAACGAGATAATTTCATTTAGCGGCGAACGGTATATTTATACTCGCCCGCGTGGCGAATAAATTGGCTACGGTTCAGTAATAAATAAAATAAATATCATAAAAGAAGAAATAAAAATAAAATTAATGATAAAAGATCCGAGACAGCGCTCGACAAGTTTGACGATAATAATTGCCCTGCAATCGATAATTGTTTCGATGCGTCCGATGGACATTCGATGACGGCGAACTGACGAGTCCAATTGAGATAGCTGGTTTGTATTCGTGGAAATTTTTCTTTTATCTAATCGGATCGATACATTTAGAATTCTTCGTATATAGATATAGATATATTTATATATATAAATTCGTATTAGATAAAATCGTATATAGATATATTTATATATATAAATTCACACCGGCAGAGGAATAGCTCGAGCGCGATAGATGATTCGTAATCGCGTGCTGAAGCACGTATTAAAAGATATCTATAACACATCTCGGCGCGCTCGCTGTAGGACCAATGCCAGATCGCAGAACAGGCGGATGGACGTGCGGCCGTCACGCATAACGGAGGGTAATCAAAGGCAATTCTACACGAGACCAAACATAGAACTTCTATGTTTATCTGGAAGTGTCCTAGAATTGAAACAAAAAATCGGTAACCAAACCAGGGAGAAATCAGGGACATTTTTTTCCCACTGTTTTTAGTGAGTAAATATCAAAACGATAACAATTTTTTTTTTTTTTTTATTTGAGTCGATTTGATTCCCCCGGATCGTATTAAGGGCATGTGTCACGTGCGTATGCTCCGATGGTAAAAAATCACTTTCCTTATTTTCCCCGAGATCGTTGATGCGCCGACCAAAGGCAAATTAGGTTCTTGCAGTCAGTAGATAGAAGCATTAAAACCTAATTCGCTTTTAGTCGTCAGATCAACCGTATCGGAGAATATACAGAAGGCGATTTGTTGCCGACTGAGTCCGTACCGCATGTCCTTAAAACCCATCGACGGGTCATTTCTGTACAACCCAAATCGCCTCGAGTACATTTTAAGAGCATGTGAAACACGTTCTCAGCTTTTCTCTCGCTCCGCCGAGAGCGCCACTAATGCTATCTCTCTCGCACTCCATAGTGTTTCACATGCGCTTAACCCGTACCATCGATCGTCACGCATAACGGCCGGCAATCCCAGGCAATTCTACACGAGGCCAAACAGAGAACTTCTATAATTATCTGGAAGTGTCCTAGAATTAAAACAAAAAATCGGCAACCAAACCAGAGAGAACTGAGGAACATTTTTTTCCCACCGCTTTTAGTGAACTATTATTAAAACAATAATAATTTTTTTTTTTTTTTTATTTGAGTCGATTTGATTCGTCCGTATCGTATTAAAATCGATCGACAGATCATTTTTATTCTATATCCAAATCGGCACGAGTATATTTTACCCTGTACGATCAATCGTTCTGCTTGGCTTATGTTTTCTCATTAAATTAAAATAAATTCACGAGAGTCCGACTACCGCGCGGACGTCGAGAGATCGATGATGAAACTCGAGTTTGATCGATCTGCCGGAGGACGATAGAAACGCGTGCGGAACGGCGTTGGTCGGTTGCCGCGGCAACGTGTAGCCGGTCCCCGCAACAAGGCGCTACACCTGGCGCGTGCGCGGGCCACGAACAGTCATCGCGCGCACGAGCTCTACGATATTATTACGTTACGGCCCGAGTTTTCGGGGAGAGGGACCGCCACCGGCTGGTGCTTTCGGAAACAGACGCGCAACAGTGCGCGGTCCGTTTGGCCCGGGAGACAGACCGGTGGTTGAGATGTCGCACACGCGCACCGGATTGTACATTTTTCGAAACTCGGGCCCTCAGGGCTGTGTCGAAACAGCCGGTAGGACCGACCGCCAAATAAAATGAAAAACAAACTACACAGTTAAAAAAAAAAATGTGTCCGTTCGACAAATTTTTTTTGTACACAAAATTTAATAATTCTTTTCATTGTGAAAAGTATCAAAATCGCCGGTAATTCCAATATGGTCTTTTTTCCAGCACTAGTGCGGAAAAGTGACTTTCTTCGCACACTTCACGGGAACGAAAATCGTGATTTTCGTGAATTCGTTACGAAAAATTATGTGAATGGCATGGGAGTAGAAAAAGAAGTGTGAATTTTCACACTCGTCAAGAACTCCCTTTCTACGCCCTTGCCATACAAATAACTATTGTCCCCGAAAGGCTATAATCATTTCCTCGTCGAGAATAACACTGCGGAAGGACTCAATTTCTGCGGTGTTATTCTCTGTTTTCGTAGCCGTCTTGCGAATTGCGAAGTCATAACTGCGAAAAAAAGAAAATTGATGGACCGACAAAGTACTTAAAAAAAAGATGTGACATGTATAAATGTCACATCTTTTTTGGCCACAAACCTCTACAATTATTTTCTTGTTAATTCTACAAAAAAAAAAAATTAGTTGCTAAATTAACAAAAAAAAAAAAAAAAAAGGAATCGTGGACACCGCTTCCGTACGAGAAAGGTACGTTTCTCTCCGTACGAGAAAGGTACGGAGTGCTTCCGCAGTGTTCGTTGGCTCTTAAAAAACACAAACCCGTAACCGCGAAAAAACAATAAACCAGGCGTTATGTCAACAATCCAAAGATACTACACGACAAATTTCATCTGCATCGGTTCATTCGTTGCGAAGATCTACCACGACACGGACGTCCGATGGGATACTGAAAAAAGTGATTTTAATAGGCACTTCTTACGTGTGAGAAGCGAGTGCCTAAAAATTGATGAACCGAGCAAGCACCAGTAAAATAAAATGGCCGCCGAAGCCATCGTATCGATCTCTCGCCTTTCGCAATCGCGAATGATTTTTTACCAGTATCGACTGTGTGTTACGTTTTGGTGCAGAGTCTCGACGTAGCGGAAGATGGCTGGAAGCACGTTGATCGAAATCACTTGCCGCTCGTCGGCCCGCTGATTGTCAACGATTGTTAGCGCGGGCGAGCGAGCGACTGGCGGGAACGTCCGAACAGGGAGGGCGAAAGTTGCCGAGCGATCTCGAGAGAGCCGGCCCGTTACTCGAGCGCCAGTCTCTGTTCCAGGCACCCCGCGGTACTTCAGTAGCGAGCCGACGGTTCACGTGAACTGTTAGCCGCACGGACGAGAGACTCGGCGCACGCTTAACAAAAGTCCATCTCGATTTTATCTCTCTTCCGGATCCTACGAAAATTCAAGCTCTCCTCGGCAAACCGCCGACGAACCGGCCTTGAACGTGTGCACGCGCGACCCTCAATCGAGACGCAAAAAAAAATTACACGAAACTCGACGAGTGTGCAACTTATTCGACTTCCAAGTTTTTTTGACCGCGGATATATCGGGATCTTTTTTTTTGTATCAGTCGTTTCGTTGGAGCAGTGAACGATTAAAAGAAAAAATTAAACTGAATATATTCGTGACAAAAAAAAATATATATATATAAAAATAATTCTACGACGTGAAAATTCAATTGTTACGGAGACTGGAAATGTTCCGGTGGATTTGATCGAAACGTGAGTACGACATATAAAGTGTTACGGCATTATCTCTCGGTGACAAAGCCTTCGTGAACTTGAAAAGAACGAGAGATACACTGGCGATTTATCTTTCGCTTTGTTTTTTTTTTAATAAAATATGTTTTTTTTTTATTCATCGCTCCCGATCGTGCGGATATCGGTAATCCGACAGCACTTTATACAACGATGAGTCATTGTTATGTTTTTTTCGGCATTACAATCGATAAATATTCTATTAAGTACATAAAATCGTACGGTAAGCGATATGTAGGATTGGAAAACTCTTCTAAGTGTCGTTATAATGTTCGGACGTGACGTTAATATCGTCCTGTAAAAGCAATCTACCCCCTAATAAATAAATAAATAAGTAGGGGAGACTGGGGAGGTTTGACCATGCGGGAGGCTTGACCATCTGCCGATAAAGAAGCAAGGAAATCGTTTTAAAACAAAACTATGAGTGCTAGAGGATCGTAGTCTTATCTGCGCTAAACGCAGATAAGACTACGATCCTCTACAGATAAGACTACGATCACGATGAAGGCAGCCGTTAGAAAAAAAAGTGGTCAAACCTCCCCACTCTCCCCTAAATAAGTAAATAGATATATAAATAAATCGAATGATGAAGATTATTTGCTGGAACGGCTGAACCGATCAGAAGACAATTAGCGAGTATATCAATGATTTATATCGACGATTTTGTCCGCTCGATTGAACCGAGCAAATCGAGCCATTTAATGCCAAACATGTTTCATAATTTTTGTTTTTTGCGTTTTACATTTTATAATCGAAAAATATTCGCCGCGTAGGTTTAACAGATTATAAACATAATTAGGGGGTAAAATCAATAACTTAAGTCAACAATCTTCTCCGCTCGATTGACCAAGCAAATCGAGCCATTTAATGAATCGAATTTATCGAAAACTGCTTTACCAATAACGCGTTGAACTATCTTGGAACAGATTTTTTTTTTATTAAACCAGTTAAGTAATCGATCGTTTCTGGATATTATTTTAGCCATTAAAGACGCAACGATATTGGCTCGAAGAGAAACAAAAAGTTTCGATCAATATTTTTTTATTTACGTCGCATCGACGATATTATTTACCGTGTCTTATCGCCTTCTTGTCCTGGGACCGGCACCGGCTACCCAGCGAGTAGTAATCGCCAGCGATAACGACAAGCCCAGCAGCTTTCCTTCCGAACTCGTAGCTTAGGTAACAGTGCAGTGTCGAATAGTGTCTGCAACTTTTAACTTGGCACGATCTCCAGTTCGGATCGAGAGTCTCAGCAGCGCTCGGAGAATTCTCGTCGTTCGAATTGCTATTGAACTCGGTATTGAACTTTCGGTATTAGACTGCACGGGGAGCCGGTCAAGGTCACGCTCACCGCTAAGGAGCATCGAGATATCGCGACACGTGAATCGCCTCCCGCTTCGGCCGCTGAACTAAACTCTCGTATAAAATATAAAATATAAAATATAAAATATAAAATATAAAATATAAAATATAAAATATAAAATATAAAATATAAAATATAAAATATAAAATATAAAATATAAAATATAAAATATAAAATATAAAATATAAAATCTCAGCTTCACAGCGCTGCGTTAAAGTCGAATATATTGTTTCGAACTCTGATGGGAAGAGCTCGTGTACAGTTTGCCGAGAGCAACGAGAGATATCTCTTCGCGACACGTGAATTGAGAACGAGGCGCCCGGGAGAGATTATGCAGGTGCAATGTGTGTCGCTGGGATAATAATAACAATTTATAAAAAGAAAAATTGCGGAGAGATACAACGCGTTATAAACAATTCGTATTTATGTATTCGTGCATTACGGTACGTATTATGCATGCGTCAAGTCGCGATTCAGCGAGTGCACGTTTGCGGCATGTGCGAAGTTCAAAACAACGCCGATATTAGCGCAATATTTTTTTTCACTGAGAAAATAAGTTTGATTTTTGGTAATTTCACCGTTGCATAATTTCACTGTCCGGTTGGGCGAGTTTGCTGTTCGGATTTGTTAGTTAAACGCTACTTGCCGCCTTCCGTCGGGCGGCAGTGTTTTGATACACACGTGGGCACATCTCGCATCGACGACTACGCGTAAACATATTACGCTTCGGAAAAAAAAGAAAAGAAAAAATGCGATCGTCGTACGAGTTTAATGATTGCCCGAGGGAAAAATGACGAGAGGTTTTTTTTCCACATCCGCTTTATCGACACTGAATTCACGAGCTACTCGATCTCGAGGGAAATTTTTTCCGCGAAGCTAGTTTTCTTTCAGACGAGAAACACTTGCTCAACTCGCAGAATCAAAAGCAATCTTTTTTCTTCTTTTTTATAAATATGTTTTGATTAATTAATTACAACAATATTAATAAGATATCAATATTCTTAATAATAATATCAATAATTTGTCTTTTTTATTTAATTTATTTGACGGATTTCTCCTTATGTACAGATCTTATACAGTATACCTTAATTTAGGGCTCTGAATAAAAAATTGAGGATAATAAGTTATGATGAGGTAATTGAAACACTTGAACTTAAGTTAACTTATTTCAACCTATAAAATCAATTATTCTAACGAGTAACACATGACTGCACTTTAATAATATTAATAATATTAGTATTATTGTCACAATTGATAATATTATATAATTGATATATTACATTCGTTTTCGCGTCTTTGCCCGACCAGCAGTGCGCGACAATCGTTTGCTCAGCGAAATCGTTTCTATTATAGTTTTTCCTCGCCGCTATCGTAATCCATCCCGGCACATTTCTTTTCGATAACCTCATTGACGGTACATTAAGTTACACAGTTTTGCTCTTTAACGTCCCGATCGGTCTTCGCCTTTGGTCGCGCCCGACCGCGACTCTATAAATACGAGATACTAACTCAGTAGTTAAGATTTTCACTTCGTATTATAGTCAAAGCTTCCTCTAAAGAAAAAAAACGCCAAAAAAAAAGAAAAAAATTCCAATTCCCCGCGGAAGCGGAAAAGAGTTAGAAACGGCTCGACGCAATAAATCATCGTCTACGAACTAGAGCTCTCGACTCCCGGAAAGCGTCCGATCCAATGGGCGCTACGACGGGTGATTGACGCGAAAAAAATACGCGAAGGAAAAAAAACAAATATAATAATAATAATAATAATAATAATAATAATAATAATAATAATAATAATAATAATAATAATAATAATAATAATAATAATAATAATAATAATAATAATAATAATAATAATAATAATAATAATAATAATAATAATAATAATAATAATAATAATAATAATAATAATAATAATAATAATAATAATAATAATAATAATAATAATAATAATAATAATAATACCAACGATGCCTTCGGTAGAGGCGTTATTTTCTACCAGAGGCGTTGCAGGAATCATTCCGTTACGTCCACAGTGTCCGTCGGCCGATGCACGACTGGCCAGTCCGTGGATCAACACAGCAATGCTGCGGGAACAATAATTATAAAATCATTTCTGCCGCGTTCGCGTTCCGCTCGGCTTGGAAAACGTGCTCTCTTCTCGTTCGCCTGTCTTTCACTATTTGTACCCGCCCTATGTGGAGCTTCCTTTTTTTTTTCTGCGCCGGCCTAGACGAAGAAGCTTCCCGCGGCTCGTCCTAGCGCCGCGGCGGGCGGAAGATGGCATTGCCCGGACGTCTTGCACCGTGTACTTTCGATCCCGGTTCTCGGTTCCCTTCGCTGTTTCTCCATGCCTCGCGGAGCTCGTTCTCTCCGTTTTCGATATACATACGCTCACGTATATAATACACAATATCGAGTCGCACGGCTCGCAGGAGCCACCCGTGACCACATCGCTGATGGAAACTGTTCATTCCAATCTCGATCGTGCGTGCCCAGCTTGCGCTGCAAATCCACACCGAGCACTTAAAATATACAGTTAGAGAATCGACGAACGAGGATGGACGGACGGATGTTTATCCATCGGTCCTCCGATCCTGCCCGACCAGTGCAAGGTCAAAAAAGAAATGTTTTCATGTCAGAGAATTATGTTTTTTTTTCGTTATTTATTTATTATTTTTATTAATTTATTTATTTATTTTGTATATAGACGGGCGATGCTCATTTGCAGAATGGGTGAAAGCCTGCGGTCGAACAATCATTAGTCGATAAGGAGAGGCGTTTTTGCAATTGAAATTTAATTTATAAACTAAATGTTTTTGTGAAAAAATAGTACAAGTTAGGAATGACCTGGGCGAGAATAAGATGCGGAAATGTGGATGAAAGCTGGCGTAGAGGTTTGAGAGACTTTACGTGTAGTTCATGCAAAAAAGAAGATGAAAACCTTCGCCGAGTTCTCAATTGCAGTGAGGCAAGAAAACGCATAAAAACGGTGATCGTAAATAATTTAGATGATTGGATAACTGGGAGCAATGTTTGTGAGCTAGAACGTAAAATTGAATGTTGTCTGAATAACCTGTCCCAGCTCTTTGTAATTTTATAAGAGAATTTGAGAAAATTGTATGGAATGACGCGAAAAATGCTAAAGAATGAAACCTTGGGATGCGTGAGATGAGTGTAATGCGGTGGCAGAACTGTAAAGACCCGAAACTGGGTATAAAAGCAAATAATGATCAAGAAAAATAGAAGTAAAGAATTTGAAAAGAACTAGTAGTAAACAAACAATAACAATTACATTAGTAGTTATATGACAACAACAATAATAATTATAATTATAATAGATATTGTAAATTTTAAAATTTTATTTTAATAATTAGAAATACGCGTTGTGAACGGGAAGTCTTTTTTTGAACGCGAAAACCTTCAACCATTCGGTTAAAAGCTTTTCGCCCCCAATCGTAAAGGATTCTACTATGAACTCGTCAAATTGTTTCACGATTTTCGGATCAATATTGAGATAACATATTGTAAAAAATTGCCGTTCCGTCGACGTAAAGGCTAAACCGAAAAGAGGTAAAATTCATAAAACCAAAAAAGTAAAATTAATAAAATTACAAAAAAAAATTGAGGTAGTTTATGAAAGTGTTTGTTGCGATAAACATACTTTTTAACGTTTAATGATAGAACCGGGCAGTAGGGGAGGGCTGGAAAGAGCGAGAGCAACAATTCCAAAGCTCTATTTCTCTATATCTCTAGGCAGATGAGAATCGAAGCGAATATCCCTCTCGACGGACGACTTCGCAAGACAAACACGTACTTTAATTCCTGTGAGATTATTTTAGTGTTCGCTCGCGTAGCGTGGAAGGTGCAACGCGCCTCCGGTACGGGAGAACAGGTTGATTCCTTTCGCGTCGTTCCACTATAAAAGCATAGCGCGGAATTGTATACGAGAGCGGCTGCTCGTATCTTAAATCTCGATAGAGTTATCAGATATGGCGCCACAGCGGGTCGTCGCGTTTCATCGCTCTCGTGCGCGCGCACTCACACACGCGCGCATGCGCAGTTGATACTTTTGTTTTACAACGTGCAAACACAAGACGCGCCGGGGAGATTCGCTCGAGTTCCTCCTCGAGTTTTGTATATGTATATCTATAAAACGCATAGAGACACGAGCGAGCCGCTTTTTTTCTGTTTTTTTTTGTTTTTGCTCGAGTTTCATTTCCAGTTTGCACAGCGAGCGTACGCGGCGTCAGAAAAAACGTACGGAGGAGGCTGCGCGCGCTCGCTCGCCATAGAAAACTGTAAGGCAATAGCTCGCGGCTGCGTCCCGTCGTCAACCTCGTTAGCAAGGTTTCCACACCTCATCGAGGAGTCCCGAGACGAACGACGCCTCTGTCTAATATTATGCGGTTCGAGTTATCTCGTACACGGATTTTTTTTCAATTTTCTTTACATCTCTATTTTTTTTTCTATTCAATTTTAAGGTAATGGGGGAGAAATATATTAAGGAAATTTATCCAGTCGCAGACGCAGTTCCGCGATTTTCTTTCAATTATAAGGAATGAACCGTAGGTGTTTTTTTTTTTTTTTTTTGTAATTTACACTTTAAGAGAATGGGACAGAAATATTAATGAATCTGATCCAGTTGCGACGAACTTCCGCTGTTTTCTTCAAATTAATAATACATTCCTTATCATTGAAAGAACCGTACCGTAGATCTTTTTTTTTTAATTAAAGTTGTTTTTTATTACTTACGTGTAACGTAATTCTAACCTCATATTCGTAAGGAGATGCAGGTAGCATAATAGACGTAGCAACGATTCAGTTAGGCTCGCGCTAATCTCGCTTCAGCGGTGTTATCTCGTACACGCGGTTATTTTCAGTTTTGTTTTCTATTAAGTTTTGAGAAAATACGGGAGAAATATATTAAGGAATCTGATCCAGTTGCACACGAAGTTTCGATTATAAGGAACGTAATGTAAGTTTTTTTTGTCATTTACATTTTAAGAGAATAGGAGAAAAATATGAAGGAATCTGATCGAGTTGCGACGAACTTCCGCAGTTTTCTTTAAATTCATAACACATTCCTTGTAACTGAAAGGAAATTGACGTTTTAATTACATTTCAAGAGAATAGGGGAAAAATATTAAGGAATCTGATCCAGTTGCGACGAACTTCCGCAATTTTTATTAAATTCATACCATATTCCTTATAATTGAAAAGAAACTGAAGTTTTCATTACATTTTGAGATAATGAGAGAGAAACATAAAGGAATCTGGTCCGGTTGCGACGAAATTCTGCACTTTTCTTCAAATCGATAAACATTCTTTACAACTGAAAGAAATGAACGTACCGTAGATCTTTTTTTTATTGAAACTATTATTTTTTATTACTTGCGTATAAAGTAATTCAAATCATATATTCGTAGCGTAATGCGGGTAGCATAATAGTAGCGACAACATTTCACCTACACTCGCGCTAATCTCGCTGCAACGGAGTTATCTCGTACACGCAGTTTTTTCAATTTTGTTTTTTTATTTATTTATTTATTTTTTATTCAAGCTTAATATAATAAGGGAGAAATATATTAAGGAATCTAATTCAGTTGCGGCGAACTTCCGCAGTTTTCTTTAAATTACAATACATTCCTTACAGTTGAAATAAAACCACCGTAGCGTAGAGCTTCTCTTTAATTAAAATGATTATTTTTTATTACCTACGTGTAACGTAATTCGAACCACATATTCGTAGGGTAATGCAGGTAGCATAATAGTCGCGGCAACGTTTCACTTGCGCTCGCGCTAATCTCGCTTCACCGAAGCTTGACTCTATTGATCACTCAGTGGGTATCTGGCTCGTACCTCGCGCTCATTTACACGTTACATGACATTAATAAATTTCCCCCGCCGAACACCGGTCGCGATTATCGAACAGGCAACTGGGTTTTTCAATCCGACGAGCCGATACGCGATTTATTCCGAGTTTCCGGAACGAGCGAACTTAGACCGACTGCGATGTGTTTACCAGCACGCAAGACGACGTTCGCTCCCGCGGTTACACCGTCCTTTTCATTTTTTTGTTTGCTTTGCATCTGCCTAAATTATTATCTTTATTCAATTTAAATTCTTATGATTTGTTAATTTATATATTAAATATATATGTTATTTAAATTCATTTTTCGAACAAGGCAGCTAAATCGGATCATAAATCTTGTAAAAACTGTTCAGATCTTTTAAGCACTGTATAAAAACTTCGTACGAAATTTAATGTACCGAAGTTTTCACGCAAAAGCTGGCATATGAACTTCCATGTGTTTGTGATGAAAAATTAGTGTTCAGTGTATTCATTTCGTTCATTAAATTTAATGTACCATATGCATGAAAACTTCCACTTCGATAAATTTACAATTTTTTTATAGCGCATCTTAAAAACAAAAAGATATTTTATACTGTAGTAGAAAGCAAAAATACCGGAGTTTCAAGCAGTTTCGCTTGATAGCGTCTCGATATAGTAAATACATGAAAAAAAAATATATACATTAGTAAATTTTTATTTCATACTAGAGCGACTTATCCATGTAAACTGATATTACTGGCGTTATCTTAGCTTTCGATCGACTTAACGAGAAGAGGACTAGGTCATCCGCGTTCCAAGAAGCCATTCGTCTTCTATCTTCCACGCCCATCATCATCACGCTTCTTTTTTCGATCTTTTTTTTTTTGTAATTTTTCTTCTGTTTTTCAGTAGACTTCGTGCGTTCGATAAGGCAATTTAGTTATTAAATCCCACCGCATCGACATTTGATGCGCCGTCCGGCAGTGCCACGAGTGGCAAAGCATGCACTTAGGCTAAATAACAGTGCGAGCCATGTTTGTATGTATATAGTCGTTGCACGACTACCTGCTCGATGCTGTGTCGAAGCATCTCGCGCAGCAAAATAACCGACTCTTGGCGAATATTGGAAATTGTTTGTACCGCCGATCGTATAAGCTGTACCGATATGCGTTTAATGATATTCGCCGACGGATTCAGGCTAGATAACTGTAAAGGTTCCGCGAGGCAGGGGAGGGGGGAGGGGAAGTGATCGAGCTGGCGTGTGATGGGCGGACGTTGGACTCGTGTATCTTCGCTTGTGTCGCACTCTACTCAGTCAGGCGTTTATTTTCCGGAAAAATTTACCTCGACAATATCTCAAAGGTAGCGGAAAAAACTTTCTAGCACGCCGTACCCGGAACTAAAGCAATCCTGACAACACAACACGCCCGGTCAAAGTGTTTCGAGGTGTCGCATTAAATACAAAATTTGTTGTTTTTGATACTCGTAACTGTGCACAGTAATAGTATAATAGTAAATAATAATATAATAATAAATTTATAATACTATAAAAAAAAGTTTTAATAATAGAGGACTATTTACTGTAAAACTATTATTTAGCCATTGGAAACTTTAGTTACATTATCGAGATATACGTCTGCAAGTAGCATAAAAATACAAAATGAACTTAATGAAATTATTGAACTTAAATTGAAAATATTATATGGAAAACTGTAATATTGTAATAATGTTGAATATCAATTGTGGAATTGTTGTGGAATAGAATGCCATGTCAAAGACTTAAGTTGAGAAACAAGACTACTTAAGATATGATACAATTTAAGCGGCACGCACTTATACTTTGCATAACTATATGTATGTAAAATTTTAATTCAACATCATCGAAAGGTAAACAACTTTCGATGATGTTGGAGTTTTGTACCTGATAACTTTTCTATTTTCACCTATGTTGTATATTGCCAATTGGCCGTCGATCGCAGTCCTTCAGTCAATAATATAATATTAAATAATAAAATAAGAATAAATAATTTCGTTAAAGTAATTTAGCGCTTGAGGCTTAAGAAAAAAAGAGAAACACAGAGAAAAAAAAACAAAAGACGAAAAGAGACGTCTAAGCTTCAAACAAAGTTCTCCTAATCGTTATTCCTTTCGCGAAACTCTGAATAATCGATTCTCACTCCCTGTCTTCAGTAGTCGGCGAAAGCGAATTTTTATTTTTTTTTTTCAAGGCGAAATCGAGCGTGTCCCAAAATTCAAATTATCCGTATAGCTGGTATCTCGTCGATCTGTCGATATATTATATTCACATTCTCTTTTTTTCAAATTTAAACACACCGAGTGCCATACAGTATGGTCCAGGTTCCTCTCAATTTCCGTGCCGACATGCCTCGAAATACCGCACGGTAGAAACTTTCGCAGATATTCGTTAGAGATCTGTGCGATGAAAAAATTGAAACGGAGGAAACGCGTCGACGATAAATGCGTGGACTCTCGGCGCGACGTCCTCCAAGACGTCGAGGTCGATATATCGTGAGTAGAATAAAACGACGGAAGGTATTCTCGAGCTAGAGAGAGGGTGAGACGGAACGAAGAAACCGGGCTCGGGTGGGAGGGAGGGGGGGGGGGCGAGTTTGCTTCTCGGGCTGGAGACGAAAGCCACCGGACGGGAATCGATGCTCATAATTGGCATCGCCTTTAGGCTGGACGCGTGGAACGGGCTAAGAGAAAAGGGAAGAGCGTTATACGGACGAGAGCTCGCGCGCGCGTGCGCGAAGGCTAGCCCGGACATCTCGTACTTCACCTTCTGCGTCCAGTTACCCTTCATCTGCAAAGCTGAAGCAACAAATATATATATATATATAAACATCTAAATGTATATGTGTGAATCGGGGAGAGTGGGGCAAAATGGACCAGAAGGGAAAACCTTTGCAGGATTATACATGTATATACGTATATATTCATTTATCGCATGTATTTAGATCTATATGTGTATAGGGAGAGCGGGGCAAAATGGACCACTTTTTATTAAACCAATTTTTCGCTGTACAGAAAACAGCTTCTCGCCTTGAATGAAGTGCACTGGTCCGTTTTGCCCCGTTCTTCCCCCTTACACGCGTCGGAATCGAACAGCATAAAAGTGTAACACACAGCAGCGTTGCTCGGGCTCCGTAAGGGACGTACTCTCCAGCTGACACGTACCCGAGACGGGGGGTGCACCGGGCGATCCTCGCGTTGAGAGATGAAAGTACGCACGCGAGAATGAGGGACCGGTTTTTCCGACAGTCCGATGGCTCGCGCGACCGCTTCTTCGCGGGGTATACACGAGAGACTCGCGTGCGAGATCCCCGAGAAACTTTTGCTCCGCGATTATTGCCAGCCCGGATGGAGACACACATGGAAAATTAAAAGTCCGCAATTTTCATGAAAACATTTATGTGTTTATCCATTTATCTATTTATCCACTTATTTGTTCATCCATTTATTTATATATTTATTTATTATTATTAATTTATTTAACAGAATCCTTTTACAAGCAGATATATATACATATGGGCCAAAACAATTGTAATGGTACTTGGAAGAGTCAAATAGTCAACATCAATATTGATCTCGTATTGGCATCAAAAGCCTTTCAAAAGTTGCGCATATAAATAGCTTGTTTTCATTGACGCTCGATGCGGCATTAGAATATTTACTACTCTACTATTCGTATATCTACCGGATATCTGCCAGATATACGAACGACATAGCGGCGCATAAATTTTTAACGAGATCGTAAAGAATCTCCATAATCCGTCCACGTTCCCGGGTTTTATTTCGATTAATCGTTTTGATATTCATCTATCGAGTAGAGACCGTTTTATGCTCAATCACGACCGCCCTCGATTATTTATGCATAGAAAATTATCTATTAATATTATTAAGAATATATATAAAATAATAATAATAATCATAATATATTCATAGGATCGATAATGGCAAAGAAAAAAAAATCGATCTACGTCCTTGAAATTTTAAGCGAACAGTTTTCCAGCGTAACGATCCTCGCGTTTGGACTCGTTAAAATATTACAGCCGTCTGCGGTGCGCATTAAAGTGGGAGCCTCCGGAGTGTCGGCAGGGAAGAAGAGCTCGGAGCGAATCTTCCACTTTTCCTCCGGAGATAGTCGCGCGAGAGAACGGTTTTCTAACTCTCGAGCGGCGGCTCTCGCAGCGCGCACGTACCTACCCTCCGGCACTTGATGCGTGTATATATGGGGCATTTCACGTCAAATCAGCAGTCACGTTAATTTTTTAGTATGATGTTTCCGACACGTACGGGTCTCGGGATTTTTTTCATACTTTTTTAACACCATGAGTGCAGTTTTTTTGAATCCTCGAAAAATGAATTCCGAAAAGGGGTTTAAACAAATCTGAAAAAATTCAAACTGATTCTATAATTTAAAATACGATTTTAAAACACCACCCGATAATGGGTTCTCAATATTTACTATTTTTTTATGATAGCAATTGTATTTGGGCCTTTTGGTATTTTTGTAAACTTCAGGAAAATTGAAAGATTTGAGAAAGTTATCATCGATTAAAATTATATAATAATATAATCTATATAACAATATAAAAGTAAAAATTCCAAATGCGACATGAAAGAAACTAAAAATTCCCGAATAAATAGTAAATATTGAGATCCCATTATCGTTTGGTACTTAAAAATCATTTTTTGAATCATGCAAACACTGCATTTTTTGAGATTTTTAAAAAAGGCCTTTTCGGAATTAGTTTTTCGAAGATTTCAAAAATTTGACCTGTGGTGAAAAAAATCTGAAAAAAATCCTGAGACCATTATGGGTCTCACATACTAAACAACATCGTACTTAATCATACTAAGAAATTAACAACAATCGACAGAGACGAGGGGCACAGATTGATGATTTGACGTGGAACACCCCATATGTGTGTAATGTGTGTACACAAGTACGCATATCTGGTTTGAAATCGAGTGCCGGAGCACGCATTTAACGACCAGCTTCGTCTCTGATAGCCTCTCGGCTCCGTTTGCGAGATTTAAAAAAAAGGGATCGAGATCGCTCGCGAGCGCATGCGTGCGCATGCGCACCGCGCCGCTGCGGGGTTTTTGTATCTAAGGCGAAAATATCGTAGCGGCGAGACCCCGAAGGAATCCCTCCGGTGGCAACGACCTTGTTACAAACACTGACCGCCCGGCGAGCCGCTGTACACGGCCGTGAGAGTCGTTCGAATCGCATTACATACAAGTTTATAAGTCCGCGCCGGACCTGCAGCGCCGGTCGGGGATTATCCTCCGGGGCATCCTGTTTACATCCTCCGTCGCTTCGCCCGGACGAGTTTCAACGTTAGTCGGGTACATCGTCTTCACGGTGGTCACCGCTCGGGGAAAAAGCTGGACGTCCCGGGAATGTCGGAAAATTAAATAAAAAAAGATCGCTATAAAAAAATCGATTAATTAAAATCTTTATTGATTACCGCTTAAAAAATCGGATACATTTTTTTATTTATTTTTTACGTTATTGATTATCGTATAAAAAAATCGTATACATGCTTGGATTTTACTTTATTGCTTATCGTGTACATAATCCGGTACATCGTATTCACGTTGGAGATCGATCTGGGAAAAAGCTGGACGTCCCGGAAATGTCGGGCAATTAAATGTAAAAATAAGAAAGATCGATATTTTAAAAAATCTATTAATTAGAAGCTTTATTCATTACTGTATTGGAAACATTTTTTTATCTGTTTGACTTTATTGATTATCGTAGAAAAAATGGATCGATTATTGAAAAAACGGGTTTTAAGTTTTGGAGGAAAAAAACCGGATATATTTTTTTTTTATTAAGAAAGGGGCCGGTGAAGCCGGAGGGTTAACGAGTCGCTTCTCGATAAACGCGAGAGATACGGGGGATGACCTCGGTGACTCTATGAAAATCGCATGTAATATAATCGGCGCGCCAATCGTTCACGTAACACGAGACACGTAACGGATGAGCGAGAGAGGCCACGATGGATGTGCAACGTAATTGTATCTATATGTGTGTGTGTGTGTGGGTGTGTGGGTGTTTTTTTTTCTTTTCCCCTATTCGGTAATTCGCCGGCTGGTGAACTCGCGTGATATGTTCGGTAGCTATTATCGGCACAGGCTGGTGTGTGCGTCGAAGTCGGGTGTACGCAAGGATCTGCCGTGGATGCTCTCTCGGTTGCCCTCTTCCGAGTGCCGTAACGTCGTTAGTTCACATCCTAGTTGGCTTGCTAAAGTTGAAGTGGCACAACTGTGGACGCTGAAGATACTTAGCCGCCATTTTTTCCAACGGTACTTTTCAATGGTGCAAATTTTTTCGAAAAACAAAAAATGCAAATTCAAGCTGAACCTGAATTTTCTTTTCTTTTTCTCGAAAAAAATGTGCACCATGAAAATGAAATTCATTAAAGCCTTCGTTGCCGACTGCGCTGATTCACTTTCCATCTCAAATTGAAGTGACGCGGTTGTGAGTGCTAGAAATATGTAGCTGCAATTTTTCCCATAGTTCTTTTGATGGTGCTAATTTATTCGAAAAACAAAAAAAATGCAAATCCCAGCTGGATTTAAATTTTCTTTTCTTTTTTTTTATAAAAAATGCGCACAATCAAAATGAAGTTCATAAAAGTTTTTCATTACCGTCTGCGCTAATTCACTTCGCATCTCAAATTGAAGTGACACGGTTGTGAATGCTAGAAATATATGCAGCTGCAATTTTTTTCAATAGTTTTTTCAATGCTGCTAATTTATTTGAAAAAGGCAAATTCGAGATGGATTCGAATTTTCTTTTTTATTCTCAAAGGAAGTTAGAGTTTCCTTAGCGACGGCGGTAATTTGAGTCGCCTTGAAACTACGTAGTGCACGATAATCACCGATACAAAGTCCTGATCTCCACAAGGTGACCTCCCCCTCCCCTCTCGTGTGCGTCTTTCTTCCGCGAAGAAAGCTTCGATAGATCAGCGCTTGCGGATTGTTCTCCAATGCGAGATGTATCTCTCCGTCGTTAAATTTATTGCCCACGCTTGAGATCGTTGGGCCCCGACACTTCGAGATTCGCGAGTCGTGACGCGATCCTGACACAACCGTACGGGTTAACGGTAAAATCGCACATCTCCGGATTTACCCGTTTGGCATACTCCCATGTGTGTCTTCCGTCGTGTGTTTTTTCCCTCTACCGTGCGTTCTTTTTCCTCAAGCTCTAGTCACATGTCTCCGAGGGTCTCTTCGAAGATAGATTCAATAAAAAAAAAGTTTTATAATTTATTGGTAAGATTTTCTGGAATTATATTAATTCCATCCCATATGCTACATTTTCGCCAAGTCGGTTCTTATAGCATATGAAAATAAATTGATAAATCCATCCATTCAGGAATACGATGGATTATTCCATCCAATATGCTACATTTTTAGCAGGTTGGTTCTGATAGCATATGGAAATTAATGGATAAATCCATCCATTCAGAATTGCGATGGATTCCATCCCATATGCTAGATTATCAGCAGGTTGGTTTTTATAGCATATGGGAATGGATGGGGCGGAATATAATTCCACCCCATGCACAATAAAAAAATGTTTACACTTTTTACCATAACTAATTGTCCAGAAACCTCCACGATTTTTTATTTCTTACTTTCCCAATCGCATCATCCAGCTCTAGTGTTACAAACAAAGTTACTGATTTTACGAAATTATTTTACAATTCCGGCAAGTTAAGCTAGACACTTAGAATAGGAATGGATGGATAGTACAATTCCATCCCGTATGCTGCAATGTGAGTGGATCGGTTTTCGTAACATATGGGAATGGATCGATAATTCTATCCTATATACTACATTTTCAGTGAGCCGGTTTTCAGAGCGTACGGAACACAATTCGACGTAGATGGGCCGTAGCTGCGAGTGCGATAGGACTTTCGGACTTTGGACGAAAGTTTCGGATCTTTGTGTTTCCTCACTTGTTAAACACAAAAAAAGGCATTACAAATGAGAACGGGAGGCGTTATGTTGGGAGAGTAGGAAACGTGCAATTTATTTTCGGATTAGCTCATAGAAATTTACGAAGTGTAACGAAGAAGAGCGCCGGTGCGCGGCGCGAGGATAGACACAGAGGTTCGGTTTTACAGCGTGAAATTCCCGCGAGAAGATGCTACGGCGGTCGAGCATGCCGTAACTGGATCGCGTTCGCCCAACACTCCTTCACGCTGTTATTCCGTTGTGTCTCCCGGAGACGCACGGAATCCAGCGAGTCGCCGTTGCCGCCGAGCTGTCGTGCGTCTCGTGAGAGAGTTCCGCGCGCCGGGCTCGTAAAGCAATGAAAATTTGCAATTTACGAACACCTCCCCCGCTCCGCGACGCCGCAACGACACGCCAATAAAGTCGCGAGGCGGGCGCGCGTTATTGCATTCCCGCAATGCAGTGAGCTGGTAATTTAATACATATATATATTTTTTTTTTACCTATTTATTATTGTTTTTTTATTCTCTTTTTTAAATTCTGAGACTAAACTTTTTTTGGTACTTCACGAGTCTCACGTAATTCCTGTGTGAATTACCCAGGAATTACGTGAGACTCGTGAAGTACAAAAAAAAATGGTAAACTCTGCAGCTAACGTTTCTTGTACTTCACGAATCTCAGGTAATTCCTGGGTAATCCACCCGGGAATCACGTGAGACTCGTGAAGTAGAAAAAATGTTAGCTGCGGAATTAATAAATAAGACTTGAGAAAAAAATGTTTATTCTTTTTTTTTATCGCTCGAGTACCAAAACTATTACTGCTGATTCCGTAATTGCGGGAAGACCCGATTTTCTTATTAACGTCGCGAGTGGACTCAATGAAAAAAGTAATAAAAAAAATTACAAAATAATCCACTGCTCACTTCCGGTCGCTGCGAAGTCGGCTCCGTCCCGCCGAGATAGCATCGATACGGTGTGTTAGAAGCTCCGAGACTCCACCGGCAATAAAGTTGTCTCGAAAAAATAAAAAAAAACCGCCTTGTCACGGATGAAAATGCGATGTGAGAAAAAGAATAATCGCTCTTGGCCGTCGAGGAGTGACGATAAAAAATAAAAATAAAAATATGAAAAAAATACCGCAAGAAAGAATGGCCGAGGGGACGCACTCGGGATGCACGAAACGTGCGTCTCGCCGAACACTGTACATACCTTGTGGCAGAGTACAAAGCACGCGGTATACATTTATGTATGCGATAATCGCGTTGCTTGCGTGGTACGGGAGCAGAGGGGGGCAAAATGGAATCCCGGGGCAAAACGGACCTCTATCCGAGGTGAGATCATTTCTTTTTCATGTACCGCACAAAAAATTGTGAAGATGGTCCGTTTTGCCCCGCGCTCCTCCGTTCCGACGACATCGTTCACAATACTTTATGCCTGCAATGCGACTCGATAGAATCGTTCGATTGTCAATGGATAGAGAAAAATGGTTCACGGTCACCGATGACGAAATTTACAGGGGGAGAGGGGGCAAAATGGAACCTTGGGACAAAACGGATTTCTGTCCGAGAACTTTTTTTCACATCCTGCAAAAAATATTGGTGAAAAATGGTTTCTTGTGCCCCGGTGGTCCATTTAGCCCCGTCCGCACCCATTCCGATGACGACACCGTTCACGATACTTTATGCTCTTCCAATGTGATTCGATAGAATCGCTCGATTGACAATGCGCTTCAGAAAAATGTTTCAAGGTCACCGATGACGAAATTTACAGAGGGAGAGAGGGAAACGGAAACGCGGGTTAAAATGGACCTCCATCCGTGGTGAGATAATTTTGTTTTCACGCCCCGCACCGGGGCAAAAAAATTGTCCATTTTGCCCCGGTGGTCCATTTCGCCCCGCGCTCTGATGACGTCGTTCATAATACTGTACGCATCTGATGTGACTCTATAAAATCGCTCGATTGACAATGAGATGGAGAAAAATGTTTTAAGGTCACCGATGACGAAATTTACACCGGCAGCGGCTCGGCCGTAAACAGAAGTATAATTACGCTCGAAGATTTTCTTACCGTGGACTGATATTAAGAATTAACTTTGGATGTGTTAATTATAGCGGGTCGGTTAATAGATCGTCCAGACTTGGGATGAATTGTTTGTATTTACAGTGTCCACAAAGCCTTCCTCCTCCCCTTTTGATAATTAGATGTTTCCCGCAATAATTACCTCGCCGGCGTGGCTGCAGAAGACATTATTAGACGCTGAAACGCAGCTGAAGTGTTACGTGTCGAACGATCAATTATCCTGGCACGGAGAACAGGCGACCTCGACACTCGCGACGAGCGGAGACGGTTTCATTAATATGCCGGATAGTTGCGTATCAATCTTCGTTATGGAATTCATTATCAATAAAAATGAAAAAAAAACAACATTCACAGCTCTGCACCGTATAATGGTCTATCCGATATCAAAGTCAGTACACAAAGGTTGCACGTATAACGAACCATTCTTCTTTACAAATCTCCACAACACTTAATTTTCTTGTTAATTTCACAATTTTTCTTGATAGATTGATAGTTATTTTTAAGTTAAAAAAAAGTATTTCTAACGAATGATTATTTTTCTCAAATCTCCACACTTAATTTTCTCGTTAATTTTACCACTGTTTTTTTTCCGCGTTTTCATAATTTTTCATGCCAGATTGGCAATTTTTAAAAGTTCAAAAATTACCTTTCGTTAATTTAATGAATATAATAATAATAATGGCGGAAATTAGCACGAAGACAATTGTGGAACTTCGCGGATGAGAAAATTTCCTTAAAAGCAGAAACCTTTTTTTTAAAGTACGAGCATAGTTTACCGTGCAGCGCCCAATTATCCCGAGGACTAACGATTCCACTCGCGTTCCGATAAAGCGAGTGACGACACATCACCTCACCTTGAGAGAACCGTCTCGCATGGGACGTGGGCGTGCTTGGGAGACTCTCCGAGCCACCCACAGTGGAGGCTCAGGCATGTTCATCGCAAAATTGCATCGTCCGATCGCGTAATCGCGATAAAAACGCTCGTTCACTCAATTCGCGTCCAACTTAACTATATATATAGTGACATTACATTCCACTCGAGGTAATCTTTATTTTTTTCCTCCAAGATAGTTTCACCGACTCGTCATCGTCCAGAAGAAAATTGACCCAATTGTCTATCGCGATATAAGATTATGAAAAATAAATAAAAAAAAGTGCAATCACTCCGTCGATTCATTGTCGAAGGCAAACCTTGCCGCGGCATCTTCAATGCCGCTATAGATATCGATCTAACAGCGCAGTTTCCTCGAACTAATTTCCACTCGGGCCAAGATAAGAGGCGTCTAGCGCAAGCACCTGTGACCCGGCGTTGAGGATGCATCACACGTACATTGCCAGCCAAAAGTGAGATTTAGTGAGAATTTTAACACTTCCTAATTATATAAAAATCGCATGTATTAAAGGTGCCAAGAACATTCATTTTCCATAATAATAATAATGTCAAAAAGGTATTAACAAATTGCTAAAAAAATATTTTTCAACAAATAATCTTTAACAATGTTTAACAAATAATTTTTTTTTTTTTTATAAAAAATAATCAGTGAACCTTTTTTTCGCTTTTTAAATGCATTCATTGATTTTCTCGAAGCCACACAAACTTTTTCAGAATTTTTCATCTCGACATTTTTTTTACGCCATAATGAGAAAATAAAAGGTCTAATTTCTTTTAAAACCATTCATTTTTGAGTAATTTGTTAATAACTTCTCGGCATTATTATTATGCAAAATCAGAGGTCTTGAGATAATTAATACGGCTGATTTTTTTTTCAGATTTTTGGCATATCGCGAAGTATGAAATTTTGATCGAATTACACTTTCGGTTGGAAATGTGTGTGAAGAGTCCTCAATTGTTTGCCCTCTTCTTCATTTGAAAATGATGAAAAGAAAAAAAAAACACGATCGCAACAGGTTGCCACGACATTGCAAGGTTGTCCCGATGTCGCAATTGTGACGCAACCGAGCGTGTCCCGCGGCGAGTGTGCGCCCATGTTTTCTATACCGCCGTTTTCCTCGTTGCGCGCATGCGCGTGCGTCGCTACGCACGCATCGGTCGAGCGGCAAACGCGCACGTACCGCACACTTTATTATACCCTTAATAATACGCGAGATACCGAGGTGTGTTCGAATGCAAGAATCGCGACGATCTTACGGCGAATTTCCGCGTGCGCAGCGAGAAGAAGAGTAAGAAGTTCTTTGCACGCTCGCCAGTGGCCGGGCAGTTAGTCGCTCGTTAAAACCCGCACGGGAAACCCGATACACTCTCGTTCGCTTCCTCGTCCTCGCGCCGGTACTCGGTGAGTAACACTGTCGGCAACGCCGTGACCTCTGCCGGTTTTCATAATACGCAGGGCGCGTGTGTTGCACTGCTGCCTGTTTCACATCTTACACAAAACAGCCAGAAATTACATTAAGCTGTTTCACGTCTTACACAAAACAGATAGAAATTACATTAAGCTCTCTCGTCCAATAAAACACCTGCGCATTACGTCGCGACAGGATTCATTAATTTATGAAAAACAGCTTCCAAACGGTTCGTTCACCAGGTGAACGAACCATGCGGTATTTTTTTTTTTTTTCGTTTAATGGTTAATTTTGCCCGAGTGCCTAAAACTAATATTTTTTACGCGCGGTTTTGATAATATTTTGTTTGTTTTGATTTTAATAATATTTTGTGACTCGTCACTTCCTCTGTACAAATGTGGGACCGAGTGACATTGTTGATAATACCGTAACCTCTGCGAGTTTCATACCGTACGCAAAATAGCCGGAAATTAAACGAAGGTCCAATAAAAACACCTGAGCGTTAAGTTGTGACGGGATTCATTAATTTGTGAAAAAAAGCACCCGAAGCTTCGTTCACCAGGTGAACGAACTATGCGGTATTTCTTTGTTTCGCGCAATGGTCCATTTTGCCCCGGTGCCCCAAACTAATCTTTTTTGCGCGCGGTGTTGATGATATTTTGCTTGCTTTGATTTTAATAATATTTTGTGACTCGTGACCTTTGTACAAAGTTCGATCGAGTGACATTGCCGGTAACATCGTGACCTCTGCTGGTTTGCATAATACACGGGCACGTGTGTTACACTCCTCTTTCACGTCGTATGCAAAATAGCCGGAAATTAAATCAAGGCACCTCACCGGTTGGTCGGTAGGATGGTTCACCGGCTGAACGAACGCTCACGTTTTTTAAATTTATTTTAAGATCCATTTTGCCCCGGTGCCCCGAAATAATTTTTTCGCGCGTCATTTTGATAATATATTTTGGTGGGAATGAACTGCGTGACTCGCGACTTTCTCCGTACAAAGTTCGATCAAGTAACATTGTCCGTAACACCGTGATTTCAGCCGGTTTGCATAATACACGGGGCACGTGTGTTACACTGCCTGTTTCACATCGTATGCAAAATGGACGGTAATTAAATTGAAGTACCTCTTGCAATAAAACCACCAACGCGTTAAGTTGCGGTACGATGAATTAATGTAGGAAAAGAAAAAACATCGAAAGTTTCCTTCACCGGCTGAGCGAATTGTTAGGTGGTTTTACTTATCAATTTTTTTAAAGTCCATTTTGCCCCGGTGCCTCGAATCATTTTGACAATATTTCGTTGGAAAGAACCTCGTGACTCGTAACTTTCTCCGTACAAAGTTCGACCGGATACGGAACGCGGAGCGCCCGTGATTCCTGCGATCTTCTCCGGGACACCGGAAAGCCGACCTTTCTCTCGCTCTCGCGACACTCGATCCCATACAAGCCTCCGGGTATTTGTGTGACTCGGCTCTTGCAAATGGGTGTGTTTTTTTTTAATACCTTCTCAACGTCACGGCTGATTCTCCGAATGCTCGCAGCATCAGAGATTCCCGCACCGCAGGAGCCGCCGGACTAAGTCGATTCCACTCCCGGATCCACGGGATTTGTGTTGTTATTTTACTTCACTTTTTTTGCCTCAATAAATAAAATAAATAAATAAAAGGATCCACAGGATTTGTGTTATTTTATCTCATTTTCTCCGCCTTAATAAATTTAATAATAATAATAATAATAAAATAAATAAATGGATTCACGGGATTTGTGTTGTTGTTTTGTTTTACGTTCTTTTTCCCTTAATAAATAAATGGCTATAAACTCGGGAGGGTTTTCTTCGCCTCACGTTTCCGTGCGCGCGGTTTAAGGCACCATCGACATTGCGTGGCTGAGCACTCCTCGCAGCCGCTTCGCAGAATCAATCGACCGATTTTCTAATGCTCTTCTTTCTTATTTGTCGATTCTTCTTCTTTTCCTTTTTTTCATCGCCCAGTTGGCTGGTCCGGAGATCTCCGTGAGTTCTGCGCATCGGTAGCGCCGCTTATATTCTTCTCGTGGACACTTAATCTCGGAGAAAGTAGAACGCATCTTGGAAACGTAGCGATTTTCCAATTGCACGTACATCACGGATCGAAGATCCTGGGTACAATATTATTTTGCCTAATGCGCGGTTTTGCCACGTGATTTACCACCTATTTGTCCAGACCAACTGCCGCAGTGCGCATAATTTAATATTAATAGTAACAATAATAATAATAATAACAGTAGTAATAATAATAATAATTGTCGCACAAATATTGCCACAAATTCTGCCATATCGTGAATGACCAGACTTGGAAATGAATTCGCAACATTGAATTTTCCGGGTTTATCCTCCGAGGTCTATAAAAAGAAGGCAAATGCTTGAACATCAAGATGTACTCGAATATGAGTAGGACAGGTTAGAAAAAAGAAGGGAACAGTCAAGTCTAGTCTTATGTTACCTGATAAAATAATTCAATCCGATATCGTTATATCATAAGAGCCATCAGACTGGCATACCCATTTGAAAAGTATTGAGGAGGTATCCGGAATCCCTCTGTTATTCGAGCTTCTCTGCTCAGACGACGACTAAAACGTTCTAATAAACTCGATATCACGTTCTTAACTGCTATTGCCTTTTCCATTGTAATATCTCACTTCCACTCACTGCTGTACATTTTCTGTAAAAAGGGCTTTGCCCATTTACGCAATTAAAATAAAATAAAATAAGACGTTGCGCAAACCGTGCATATCTTAATTGTTAGTTTCAAGTGTCCGAATTAAAACCAATTCCGGGGTTTTGTTAACTTCACCTTAATTTAATTAAATGTGTTATTTATTATTATTATAAAAAAATTTATTCTGAGCTCTAAATCAAGATTTATTATAAGCCGGTAATAAAATGAAATATCCGTCAATCAAAATAAATAAAATAAATAACAAAATAATAATAATAGTGTACACAATAATAAAGTACAAGGCCACTCTCATAGACACTCCCACGTGCACCTCACGGGAATGAATTCAACCATCAGAAAATTTCGCCCGATATAAGATCGAAGAACCCGATAAAAGATACAACGATTGATTCTCCGAGAAATTCTTCGCAGCTTCCGTCATACCAGCTCGCTTCATTGTCAACATGCGGATACATTCGTTAGATAAATATTGTGTGTGTTTATTCGAGCGGTCAAAGAATGTTATCTTGCAACTTTGTCGAACGGCCATATTGCCCCACCGCCACTCCGATGCCGTGTCTAATGGTTTTACATCACGGATTATTAACAATCGGTTCGTTTGTGACGTAATAATTTCACGGTGGATCGCATCGTCTGCCGACAGCCTACGCTCCTATTACCCCCATCGAACTGTATCGTTAATTGCAGAGAAAGTGGAGCTCGGATATCTTCGTCATTTACCGATCGCGCGTCTTTCACACGATCCGGTCGGTTTGAGAAAAAAATATATATATTATTATTACTATTATTATTTTTCAACGACTCACTTTAGAAGTCGTATGACGCGTCTTCGAGAAATCCGAGAGGCTGCAGAGTTCGCTATATATGTTAAAAAAATCGAACATCCTCGAATGACGCAGTTAGTATTTTCCAATCTCATCGAATTATACATCTATATATAGATGACAGCACGAATATTCCCGGTAGTCGATTCTCCACCTATCCGTGAGTTATCCTCCTCATCGTCACGTTCCAAAACGAATAAAGCGAGAGCGGGGCAAATCGGCCCATTTTTTTTCTAAAGATTTTCCGTGAAACATAAAAAAACGCAAAAGTCACGTCTCGAATGGAATCCATTTTGCCCCATTGATTTATCAATCCCGCATCAGCTGCCACTCGCATTTTCTTTCTATCTCTCGCGACGCTCCGCTCGATTAATTACCGATTGATAGTGTCGAGCGATTTATTTAATACTTATTTCACACAGATAGTGAATTTCAATCAAATCCTCCTCAACGTTCCTCCATCGCGCTTCTTAAAGATATTCCCTCGACTGCCAACCGAGCTCCGTTATTATTTAACAAATTGCATGCGATAGTGTATTTTATTATTATTTTTTTTAACGATAAACTCGCGTGATCGAGCTCTCGGGATGGGTTCAGAGGCCAAAAGCCGGTCAGCGAGGCGCGCGATTATTATTATTCGTGTGATTAATTAGAGAGAAAGTGGAACGACTGACAGCCCGATATCATCGACCGGTTCGCGCTCTCGAGATAAGTCGTCCCCGGGTTTCCCGCGCGCACTCGTCGCCGAGATCGGGAGAAGTTCGTCTCGCGCCTGCGCGGGGTGCGCGCGCATCCGCGCATGCGCGCGCGCGCACCGCAGCCTTGAAATCTCTCCTAGAATGAAAACTATGCCGGGAGAGGATGTAACTCGATCGAAATCGTTCGAGCTTTCGCCCGAACGGGAAATTCCGTGAATCACGAAGACTAATGGGTCGCGGTCTCGCGAACGCCGCTTTGGCACAAGGATAAATCTGCGCGTGCCGTTTTGCGCGCTATCGTCTTTAATTGTAGACTCGTCGTAACGGGGATCTTTAAGGGCATATAATTGCGTGTGTACCAAAGTTCCTTGCAGCCTCTCTTAAACCATCGTCTATAGAGAACGAGGACTCAATACCGTAACCGATGCTATATATATACATATATATGTTGTTTGACTTAAAAGGATGACATAAAAAGAGGCACTGCGATAGTTATCTATTGTTATGCTCGGCGAGTGAAAAATTAAGTCTCCGTTGACGTGGAGGTTTATAGGTCATGGGTAAGACGACTATTCTCACTTGCCTGTTTGCTTTTGATAAATATATATGTATATACAAAATATTTGTGGAGCGCGGAAATGAGATCGGGAAAGTTTCATGGAATTTTTTTACATAAGAATTTTTTACGTATTAAGGTTTTTGCATAAGCAGGTACTTTTGCATCCGTAAGCGGCTGGAAAATCCTTTCTTCCTTTCGCTTGGTTTCTACAACCAATTCTTTTTTTTTTACGACGGTCCATCTTGCTCCGCGTCGCTGCGCAACACGTTTGGGTCAATATAATATAATTATTTTCAATAGAAATACATTTATTTTTTTCTACATAAGCGTTAATGTTTTTGCATAAGCAGCTACTTTGCATTTATAAGCGGCCGAAAATTCCTTTCTTCCTTTCGCTCGGTTTATGCAACCGATTCTTTTTTTCTACGACGGTCCATCTTGCCCCTCGTCGCGCAACACGTTTCGGTCAATACAATATAATTTTTGGTTCCTCGTAGAGGAAGTTTTTTTTTTGGTAAAAAAAAAATTCCGTGATTTAAATGAAAACATGTTCAGAATGTTCCAAAACGTCGAAAAATCCCATTTGGGAAGAATGTAGGGATGTATAGCCAAAAATACAGACAATGCTTCCCCATCGATGAAGCTTTGCAAATAAAGCAACATTACGAGAAAGCGATATGAAAATGTCAATTTTCAGCTTTTATGCGAAAGCGATATGAAAGTTTCAATTTTCAAGTTTTATGAGGAAGCGTTATGAAAATTGCAATTTTCAACTTTTTTCAATACAAATCCAATTTCTTCTTTACATAAGCAATAACGTTTTCATACGCAGTTACATTGCATTTATAAGCGGCTGAAAATTCCTTTCGCTTGGTTTCTAGAAGCGATTATTTTTTTTTTACGACGGTCCATCTTGCCCCCCGTCGCTGCGCAAGACGTTTGGGTCAATAAACAGATACGCTTCGGACGGATAGCGATCGGAAATTCCTCGTCGTAGGCCTGACGTGAGAAAACAATGGGCGTGCCTCGTTCGGCGGCGCATCTTTCGCGGTTCCGCGCATGCGCATGCGCCTGATATAACACGATCGCGGTAAGCGTCGTTGCGGACTCGCCGCGAGCGATCGAGGAAGCGTACGAGAGGGCGGAAGAGAGCGGCGAATGTAAATTGTCCATACCTCGTGGTAACGCGGCACGCTCGATTCTCATCAACGTGCGATCGCACCTGTCGAACCCGATGCTGTTGCGCAACACCGTCTGCGCCGGTGTAACCGTCGCTCGTTCGAATTCTCGCTCGGCCGCGCGCATGCGCGCTGCGCTCGCGCATGCGCGTTCGTCGCGCCTTAAAAAAAAAGAACTCATCCATCTCGCCTCGCCGACAAATCAAGGGACACGCGAAATGGCACTTGGGCTTCGTCCCTGAATCCAACCGAAGAAAAGAAAAAAAAAACGATTCCTGTTGCGAGGCGATAGGGACGGTTGCGAAAAATTGGAAACGAGCGCCGAACGGTAGGTCGACCGGTGCCTGCGGCGCCGCTCGAGCTGTATCATCGTACGGGCCAATTTTTGTACATCGAATTCTTTTTTTTTATTCCCGATGCAGAACCCGACGAGAGGAGTCTGGTCACATGTCCCACTTTCGCCCCGAAAACGACCGTCTGCGATCGCGACGATACATATACGTGTCCTCCCACCGCGGCACTGTGCACCCAGAAACATTATTTATTTTACGGCCACCCGCAAATAAATATTTATTTGAATCAAAGAAGTATTTATTTAAGTCAAGGAGATATTTATTTAAATCGAAGAAGTATTTATTTAAATTAAAGAAGTATGTAATTAAATCAAAGAAATATGTATTTAGACCAAATACATATTTATTTGCCGGGTGGCGTCAAATAATAGTTATTTGTATGGCAAGGGCGTAGAAAGCGAGTTCTCGACGAGTGTGAGAATACCGCACGACCCGAAGGCGAGTGCGGCATTTACACGAGTCAGAACTGCCTTTTCTACTCCCATGCCACTCGCATAATTTCTCCTAACAAATTCACGAAAATCACGCTTTTCGTTCCCGTGGCGTGTGCGTAGAAAAACACTTTTCCGCACTAGTGCTGGAAAAAAGAGCATATTGGGTTTGTGCGCATGCGTGGTATTATTCCCGCACGCGACGCGAAAAAGTGCTTTTTTGCGCACACTTGACAGGAACGGAAAGCGGGATTTTACGTGCATGCGTTGGGAAAAGAATTTTTTGTGGGTGTGCATGTACAAATATTTTGTACGCATGGGCGCGCATTTCGCGGTTCACATAATTACGTCGCTATACAGACACGGACGGTAAAAAAAAGTATCGTGAAGTTGTGAAATATCGAACGGAGATGCCACGACTGGTCAGCGTAGACGGAGAACAGGTACGCGCGAGAAATATTTATTGAGCAATATATATATTAAGTGCCGGTACAATGTTCGTCGGGTATAAACAGCCCGATGTGGCAATGGATGCGCACGCGCTTTGCGAACCACCTTTCGGGCTAAATGCCGAGGGATACGCTCTACCGGTCCTTATTAACCGGCCAAAAATTGAAAAATTAAAAATGTTTTAATTTTTATGGTCCTTTTTTTATTACGTTCAGATTCGAGAATTCGAGGATTCGAGGATGCCTTGAATCTGAATCTAGTAAAAAACAATAAAAATAAAAACATTTTTGATTTATCTGTAAACAAATAAATTCGAGAGAACTTCGAGAGCGCACTGAAGATTTTATTTGGTTCAGTTTCGAGAATTATTATCCTGGAAACTGAACCTAATAAAAAACAATAAAAATAAAAACACTTTCAATTTTATTTAAACTAAATAAATTCAAGGGAGCTTCGAGAGTGCACTGAACTCTGGACGAAGTTAGTCGGAATGCCGGGCGCAATGTTATTACACGGGTATGAATCTCTCAGCGGCAACCGGACTGAGTCCGAGATCGTTCGGTGGCGAGTCCGGTTGGACGCTGTAAAATAATATAGAAAACAAAAAATAGGAACGAATGAGGAAGTTATCCTCGCGCACAGCTGGGAGAACGGATAGAGAATGAAAAAAAAAAAGAAAATAGGAGTATCGAGAACAAGTGCTGAGGAGCTTCGGTGCTGTACGTAGCGTGTCGGTTCGCGCGACGTGGTGGGGAGGGAATTCCGATTTCTTTTTTACACCCCCCGACTGGACTATCCTTCCCCTCGTCCTTGCTGGCGTCCCTTCCCGTTCCATCTGCCGGGCGAGAGAGCACCAGACGGTAAGGGATAAACCGGTAGCGGCTCGGCTTAACGATCTGCGGTGAGTTGCGGCTGTCTCGGTTGGACCGCCGCAGATTGCGATGGCGAAAACTCGGAGGAGGAAACAACTCGGAGGATTCTGTCCTCGGACACGAAAAGTAACTCTTAACACTCCGGTTTGTGCTTTGTCGCGGTTTCAAAAAAACATTTTTTTATTATTATTTTTCATTGTTTTAACATTACATTCTATATTTACTATTATTGCATGCACGTATAATAAATTAATAATAATAATAATTTATTATTATTATTATTATTTAGTAATCATTATATATAGTTTATTATATATTATATTATTTGAATTATGATTTTCCAAATATATGAATTCCATTCGATGATTTACTTGTATTTTCAACGCAACCATAGGTAATTTCCTTTCTTCTTTCTCGGTGCAGGTTAATATTCTCCCGCAACTGAGTCGTCTGTCCAAAAAATACCAAATTCAATGTATCGGACTGGAAGTTTCTATGCAAAAACTGGTACACTAAATTTAATGTACAATTGTGTTAAAAAATTAACGCACTTTTACAGTGAAGTTAAAATAAGTTATTGGAATCAAAGTACTTTTATAGTGAAATGAATCTAAATTATTGAAAGTAATAAAGTATCGCTTAAGTTTTTAATATACGATACATTCTTTTTTCATCCCAATTGTATATGAAATTTAATCTACCAGTTTATGCATAAAAACTTCCACTACCGGTACATTAAATTTTGCACTTATTTTTTTTTACCGTCCACTTAATATATATATTTTATTACATGTAATATTATTAAATTATAATTCCCAAAATATGTGAATTCCATTCGAAGTGTCACTTATATTTCTTCCACAATGCGGTAGCAAAGCCTGCGCTCTCGGCGCAACAATATTTCATTCCTCCTCTTTTTCTTCCTCGGTGCACGCGGTTAATATCCTTCCGCAACCGAGTCGTCTTCGTCCTCGGCGATACGACTCGGCGGTAGTCGCGGGCATCCTCTTTTCTCCATTCTCGAAACGCGCCCGAAGCAACGTGAAGTTATCCTCCTCACTCTCGGAAGGTTCTTCGAGGAGGTCGCGAGCAAGGCCACCTCGGGCGTTGCCCTCCTCCGAGCGCGATTCTCCATGACTCTGCGAGACCATAGCCACATACCCTATACTTATATGCGCGCATACGGTGTGTAGGTGCGCAACGAGCTTTCTCACGTAGTGTATACATCGGCTGTGCTTCTCTCTCGCTCTCGGTCGTCCTCGGTCCTCGTTCGCCGAGCGTAATCTATGAATGCTGCTGCTCCTGCAGCTGATGCAGCTATACAACATAGTCGGCATCTCGTTCTCCTCGGCCGGCGCACCTTCCGAGTTTCTAGTTGCCGTCTGCCCTGTAACTCATACCGCCTCTACGTAATATCCACTGTCCACGAGTTTATCCCTGATTATTCCAATTCTCTACCACCAATAAACCAATAACAATACTCCGCCATAATCTCGAGCACTTTTCTAAAATTCTTAAATTTTTTGTCAGTGTCATTGTCATTGCCACACTGTCCCACTGTCAATCTCACTGTCAATCTCTCTGTCAATGCCTCTGTCAATCCCACTGTCAATACCACTGTCAATCCCACTGACAATCCCTCTGTCAATGCCTCTGCCAATCCCACTGTCAATCCCACTGTCAATCCCTCTGTCAATGCCTCTGCCAATCCCACTGTCAATCCCACTGTCAATCCCACTGTCAATCCCACTGTCAATCCCACTGTCAATCCCACTGTCAATCCCACTGTCAATCCCACTGTCAATCCCACTGTCAATCCCACTGTCAATCCCACTGTCAATCCCACTGTCAATCCCACTGTCAATCCCACTGTCAATCCCCTGTCAATCCCACTGTCAATCCCACTGTCAATCCCACTGTCAATCCCACTGTCAATCCCACTGTCAATCCAGCTGTCTATCCCACTGTCAATCCCATTGTCAATGTCATTTTCAATGCCATTGTCAGCGTCATCGTCAGTGTAAATGTTACTGTTATTGTTATAAATTTGATGGCTACAAAGATGTAGCGGTACGAAAGCAATTTTTGAGCTTGGAGCTTCGTGTTTCGGTTTCGTGAATCTAGTGACATCGTTGCTCTACCGTGGGATGTTCGGCCAGGTCATGGTTTTCACTTCGGCACCGAGTACGAATGTGTACTAGGCGAGTATGCCTATACGAATGTACGGGGAAACGGGGACGAGCGAGCAGCAACCCTCGCGCGACACACATTTTCGTAACGCTCGTCGCCGGGTCAGTTTCCATGTTCTCCGCGGCGATGACCTTGGACGGACAGGGGGGGGGGGAAGGCGCGATTAGGAGATAGGGCGCCTAAACCGGTTCCCCCTCTACGGTATTATCTCCTTCATTCCGTGCCAGGTGTTTTTCTTAACTGGCACGAGCTTCGGTGTTGCGTCCGAGACAGGGCACGACGGAAGCCGGAGTTTTAACGAGCGAAAGGCTGTTGGGTCAGGTCAGCCGCGGTACCTTTTATCGCCCTGCGTTCGCACCCGTCCCCCCCCCCCCCCCCCACAAATTGAAATGAACTATAAATGTATAATTCTATATTTCGATATAGTATGTTATTATACAATGAATATAATGTAACGAATATACAGATGAGGTTTAACCGAGAAACACGATATTACGTAGGTGATTGGATTAACTCGGTATGACAAATGACGATTGTACAGATTATCGATTGACCACGTGACAACAGTCTTCATCGGACTCCCAGAGAGAACGGATGTGCTCGAGATATTTAGCTGCGATTGTACTAATAATTTCCGCCAACAACTAAATACGCGCGTTATTCATTCGCTCGGAATATATTATATTATTATATAATGAATATATATTAATTTATTAATGGATAGCGGCGGATGTGCGCCTGGTGCGCGGCTTCGGCGATCACCAAAGTCAGGCAGTACCGCTCGCGGTCAGTACTTCGATGGGTGACCGCTTCGCCGTGCACTGCCTTAAACGTCTTTCATTGAGTGAAAGGCCAGTTTTTCTGAAACCTTAGAGCTATACACGGGAAAATCAGAACGATAAAATCTTTCCGCAGTTTCCCCATGTCCTCGACCAACGCGGTTCAGTGTAGCTAAGTCGGCTGCGGACGCTCCGGAAGTTAGACGGTTCAGAGAAGTGCGGGCAGAGTGGGAGTTCGCAAACATATATATATATCTCTCTATAATATAAAAAGATTTCGCCGCCGTGTCAAGAATCGAGGGGGGGGGGATGTAAAGGCTTGGAATAATAAGGGCTTAAGTCCGTCTTACGCGGTCACCCATCCAAGTACTGGACCCGTTTTGGAATTATAAGGGTCCATAATTGGTTGCGAGCGCGCGAGCCAACATAACCCGCTAGTATATATATATATATATATAAATATATATATATATATATTATTAAATAATATATTATGTATTAATTGTATATCCGGGATGCAGAACTCGAGTGCTGTATACTTAATTTCCACGGGGTACTGAAAAGCCCGTTACCAACGATGAATAATAATGTCGGCAACGTAACGCACAGTTGGGCCGGACAGCGAAAAGAAAAGCGTCCGAAAGTTACGCCTGGAATTTTCACGACGTCCCCTCCTCACAACCTGCTTTTCGTTTTCTAATATAAATATATTCATGCTTTTTTCCCCCCTTTTTTTTCTTGCGCACTAGTTTTCAAGGCCGCGACTTTACGTCGGGCGCCGAGAGTTCCCCGACGGTCTCGCACGCGAACACCGGTCTGCGCCAGTCGAGCCGGAAAAGCTTCGTTACGATAATAATTTAACCGTGCGAAGAGTTCCGAACACCGAGCAATCTTCGCGCTCACAATGCTCAGCCGTACAATAACGATGTTCGCCGTTCCCGGGCAGTTTTTTTTTCTTTCATTCATATTCTCGGGTCTCCTTTTATTTCGATGCTTCTGAATCGCTGCGCCGAGTCTGCGGCGCAGCCTCGCTGACGTTTCACTCGTCAGTCAACCGAGCGAAAGTCGAAGTGTTTATATAGCGTATCTGTATGCGGGACGGACTGTTCCCCGTTGCGAATGAAGATAAAAAAAGCGACGGGCCCGCGCGCGGCGACGATGCGAAAAGAAACCGTTTTCTTTCGCTCTCGTCGTGAAAACTCGACGCCTCGACGAAAGTCCGGCCTCGCTCGACCGATGAGTATCGACGAGTTTAGCGGCGAGAAAAAAAAAGGAGAGAAAAAAACCTTCGAGAACTCGCCGACCTCGAAATCAACCAACGCGAATCCAATGACAAAACATGTCAACAACGTTAACATATTTAATAATATAAAAATTATATGCGTAATATATATCATATATTTTATTTATATATATGAATAATATTTAAATGTATTATTGTTATACATTTTTTTTTCGTATCACATATAATTAAGGTTATATTTATAATTACAGTGAAATCAAGCTGTCAGCATACAATTTTTGGAAACGTGGTAAAAGTCGGCGGATCATTGAGAATATAAAGATTTTCCCGAAAACGCTCCACCAGACGCGTGTATGGAGTTCTAGCATTGAGAAATATGAAAAAATTTAACACCGATAGCAAAAAGTCCAATGAGACAATCCACGAGTTTCGTAGCAAAAAAAAAAAAGTGTTCGAGAACTCGCCGACCTCGAAATTGTCCAACGTGAATCCAAAGGCACAACAACAAATCAACTAAATTAACATATTTAGTAATACAATAATAATAATCATAACGTAATATATATTTCAAACATGTTATTGATACATGAGTAATACAATGATATAAGTATAACACGATTATACGTTATACATTTTTTCATAATATATTATGTGAAATCACATTAGTACATTAAGTGAAATTAAAACGAATCGATAAAAGGAATTGATTGATGGTTGAGAATATAAAGATTTCCTCGAAGCCGCTCCAGACCCGTCTATGCTTCAAAAGATGTGTAAAAAAAACTTAACACCGATAGCAAAAAGCGTGTTTTACCATATTGAACTTTCTGGGTCAAACCTCTTCCGACAATGCTCGGCCGGCGTGCTCAGGAATATAATCTGTGAAAGTCGAGTGATTAGTATCCTCCGAGCGGCGGGCATGTGCCCCTTGCCCTTCGACAGATTACGGTACAAATATATCGATATAAGTAGTCGTAATAGTTTGCAATCTCCGAGTTTTCTCGCACGCGGACGGAATTCGTTGGTCGCATCTCTTTCACCGGCTGGCTCTGCACCCGAGGGCAAGCGAATTGGTCTCTCACGCGTTCCGCGCTCTCCCGAAGGTATTATAATACATCCGTGGAAATATCGTACATAAAAGTCCGCGGACGGCGGGAGGGGAGACATTGACCGGTTGAACGGCTGTGAGAAATGCCAGATAGGCCCGATGGTCCGCGGCAGCGTGCAGCAGCCGCAGCTCCGATCCGAGTTCCGATACGCTTTCTCGTCCCGTGGCGTCGCTAACCAGCATGGATAGAAGATTCCCCGTGTGTGTTTCTGGCTCCTATGAAATCGCAGTCAGATGCAGGAAGAAGAAATTCCTACGCCGGGAAATAGTGGGAGCACAGTTCGCAGGGTCTGCCGAGTGGAAGCATTTTGGCAAAAATATTTGTTGGCGGCGCAGCAAGTAGTTAGTTGGAACGACGATTTTATTTGGTTTTATATGATTTTATTTGATTCTATTTGATTCTGTTTGATTCTATGTGATTCTATGTGATTGAATTTGATTTTATTTAATCCAATTTGATCCGACTTGATCGCATTTGCTTCTGTTTGATTCTATTTGATCCTATTTGATTTTACTTGATTTTATTTCTTTTTATCTTATTTTTTTCGGTGAGTATAAGGAATATGATACATCTTTTTATATTTTCGAAGTTTCGAAAATTTTCGAAGGAATATGATACATCTTTTTATATTTATGTACTTCGTAACTTGAAACTTCGTAAAGTCCCCCAAAAAAACAGTTGCAACACTGTGCCCGATTGTCCCCCACTTTGCCGCACACAAATCCGCAGCTCCGGGATTTCCCGCTGCGCGCGCAGGCTCCGATCTTCTGCGCATGCGCAGTTGAAAGTCCGTCTATCGTGCGGAAATAATGGAATGCGAATGAATATAAATGGCGAAATATATCCGTACAACGAACGTCGAGGACGTTCGGGCACCGGCAGACGATCGTTAATGCATCCTTACTAGAGTGTATTTATATTACAACGAGTACATGCACATACTATAATGTCGAGCACCTGTCGTCCGCGCGCCGCCGTATACGCGCACAGAGGAGGACATAGAGAAACGAGAGTGCGCGATAAAGCAGCCGCAAGAATGTCGTTTCAATGCCGTGTGGGCCCGCGTGTACAAACTCGAATCGGGCCGCGATCGCGTACACTGTGTTAGCGTAATTACAGGAGCTCGCCGCGAGAGACGAGGAAACGGCGACACGGCGAAACAGACGTTGAATACAGCGGTGTCGTCCCATTGCTCGTGTTTTACCTCGCGAGGTCTCCTCGCCCGACCGAGAGTAGAAAATTTATAATTGCGATTACACTTGCTAACCCGATGGAGCGGAACTCACCAAACGATCTCGGTGAACAGTCGCTGACGATGGAAATTACTTGCGGTCGCTTGACAATACTAATGCCTCATTAATAATTGTATTTGATTATTGAGTAATTGTATATAAATTATATAATGTAATATTAATATTGAGTAAGTGTATGACTAAAATAATAACAGCAATAATGATAATTAATATTGTTATTATATCTAGATCATACCATTTAGGACCATGTAGTACCATTGGCACATTTATATCTCTACCTTATTAGAACTGTACTAAAACCTCTACCGCAATACAAGGCTACGATCTAGCCTTGTATTCCGGTATTCTTTTTTTACTTTCTGGAAGAGATTTTGGTAGAGTTGTGAGTGGTAGAGATGTAAATATGCCGTACCATTTAGTACCATTTATTACCATTTTGCCCCGATCTCACCGACTTTAATATTGGAGATACGCCCTTTTGATCCACAACTGTCGATACAAGTTTATATAACACGATAATATATTATTATTAATATTAAATATGAATTTTTTGCTTTTCTTTGCTCTTATAATTTAATACATTGATTCTTGCAGATCTCTAGCATATAAGTTTCTCACTCTGTATCTAGTAACTTGGAATCCTCCCCTTGCATCAAGGGCACCCTTTTTATATGCAGTACACTATTGACCGATTGACTATTAATATTAACCAATATTAATCATTATTAACAATAAAAAATAAAAAACAATAACAAGGCGAAAAATGTTTTTCTGGTATGTCAATTTGGTTTCTTTGATTTAACGAACGAACTTCGAGCCGATGTTTAGGAGTCGGCGCGCGACTCGTTTCGGATTTGTCATCGATATTGCGTACGATCGGGAATGTAGTCGGGTGATTTTTTTTTTCCTTCATTCCCGAGGCTTCTATTGCGCAATAACATACGAAGCGTGTTGATAGTCCCGGTGGGCATTCGGTACAGCGGTTTAGCTCCCGGTGACTCGGAAAGCCGAATCGATTGGTCCGATCCGTGTAGAAAGCAGCGGCAAGCATCGGCGTCGAGCAGCCGGTCGAGCGGTCGCCGCGGCTCTCCACGATGCAGCGGCTCACCCGGGGCACGGGCTGTGCGCGCGTGGATTCACGTTGGCGAGGCTCGGCCGCAGCATCGCTTCTATATCCAATATAACAGTTCGTACGTGGGTTATGCAACGCGCGACGGCCCATACGCGAGAGGCGCAAGTACACACGAGTGTACGTAGGCATTGAAAACTCGCGGGTCTCACACACGCGCAAAAATAAACGGACACGGAGAAACGAGAGTCTCCCGGTTGCGCAACTCAATCGTCCGTCCGCGACGAGGAAGAGAATACGGAGAAAAATAATTAAGTAACATTAATTTTTTTTTGGACGGATACGCATAATACGGGAAAAGTGACGAGGGCGAATGAAAATCTGCGCTACGGGGAATTAAAGACACGCGAGCGGCGCGAGACTTCCGACGCGCTGAAGCTTCAACCCCTTTGCCGGAAGAGCCACTTTTCTGTTTCATTTTTTTCGTTTATTTATTTATTTATTTTTTTTTTTTTTGCAGAAAATAAATCATTCTTTTCTGAACTTGACTGCTCGACAGATTTCTCTCGAGTGTCGACGACGAAAGGAACATCTATAGATATATATTTTTTTCTTCTACATTGAGTTGAAAAAAAAAAATTAAATTGAATGATTTATTTCATTAACGTTTGATTAATCAATTAGTTGATTAACTTTTGATTCATAAATTCGTAACTATCACTTGATTAATTAATTAGTTGATTAACATTTGATTAATCAACACTTGATTAATAAAGAAATGTATTTGTTATTTTTAAATTTAATTAATTCGTTAATTGGTGAAACTTTTATTCCGTCAAGTGAATCGGAGTGATAATGGCAGACGAGTGAAAAACGAGAGGAACGTTGCTCGGATATATTTTTGGATTCGAATTTCACAAGCGGCGTGTCGAGGAGAAAGGTTGTAATGTATCGGGATCGATTAACTTTTTAATCTCGCACAGGTTGCCCTCCCCCCCCCCCCCCCCCCCTCCTCGGAGTCTCGAAGGTAAAATATCATATCCTGTGGAGAGTTTGGAGCGATGGTTTAAGCTTAACTTTCATAATTATGCGAATACCTTGTTTTCATTCCTTATCCTATACTTACGTAAAACGGATTGAGCGAGCATCGTGTAACGCGGAGCGTAACTTTTTTTTTTATTAGCATCGCGTGCGCTGATACGATGCAAATGTGCATAGTGTAATAAAATAATTGGCGTTCGTTGGAGAGGTTCTTCAACAGGTAAAAAAGGGGGGGGGGAAACTAACTCGTCTAGACGAAAATGAAGTAATTCGACGAATTGGTATTCGAGAGGTCGGATTGGTATGTTAGAATCGAAAGCTATATTGCCTTTCACGGAAATAAAATATATTCGAAATGTACCAGAATCGAAAGTTTTAATAAGCACGGAATTTTTATGAAATATATTTGTCAAAAATAAATTCCGAAGTGTACCATATTTTTTTTGCAAAATTATATATTCCGAACATACACAGTAAAAAAGGACGAGAGATTGCCGAATGTGAGCGGCAACAAATATTTTTCATATTCAAGAAACACTCGTCGACGGAAGCTCACAATTTTTTTCTCCCTAATAAAAAAATTTGTTTTTTTTCAACAAATCGTATTTTCGGCCATTCTTTTTTTTAGAAACAAGAAAAACATTTGACATTTTTCGAACAAAAAAAAAGTATTTTAGTACAAGAAAACAAAACGTCGAACAAAAAAAAGTGAATTAAACGTGCGAACTTTTTTTTTGCCGTGTACGTCGACTCTCCAGCTACCTCTCGGCTCGTATGCAAAAGCGCGCGCAACACTCGACGACTCTTGGCTACATTTTCTTCGCCCGGCTCTCTCACTCTCGCCCCGCGGAATATCCTCGTTACACTTGGATTTATTCAATCGTCGATTGGATTTCACATGCACCGAAGTAGCCGGTACGCCTCGTTCCTTTTGCACGCTAAAGCGTGAGCTACCTGGCAATTCAATGGCATCGATTTCGCTGCGGCGAGAGCCTTGACGCCCCGACTGGCAAAGCGAGTCCTGCACGCACAGTCAGTACGGGCTCCGCCACCGCGATCTCCTCTCTGTATCGATTACCCCACCCCGCTATGCTGTATACTCATCGAATTCTCACCGCGAGTAAACGCACTCGCCACTCTCCTACGTGCTCAGAGACTCTGTTGCCACCGCTTTCGTACCGATTAATCTGTATCGATTATTCGATCATACTTGTTTTATTTATCGATTCGCTCCGGCCTAATCGATTCGAATAGTCATACGTATTTTCTTTCGCTGTGTAGTTATCGAAATTCATCGATCGATTTTTTAAAAAGTTTATGCAGTTTTAACAAAAATCTGTTCTCCACTACTTACTTACTTACTTACTTACTTACTTACTTACTTACTTACTTACTTACTTACTTACTTACTTACTTACTTACTTACTTACTTACTTACTTACTTACTTACTTACTTACTTACTTACTTACTTACTTACTTACTTACTTACTTACTTACTTACTCACTCACTTACTTACTTACTTACTTACTTACTTACTTACTTACTTACTTACTTACTTACTTACTTACTTACTTACTTACTTACTTACTTACTTACTTACTTACTTACTTACTTACTTACTTACTTACTTACTTACTTACTTACTTACTTACTTACTTACTTACTTACTTACTGAATTGAAAAAATATTGATATGAAAAGCAGAAGGAAGACGCACAACCGGTGGCAACTCCGCCACCGCGATCTTTCTGTATACTCGTCGAATTCTCACTGCGAGTAAACGCACTCGCTACTCTCTCACGTGCTCTGATCCGAGACTCTGTTGCCAGCGCTTTCGCACCGATTAATCTGTATCGATCATTCGATCGTACTTGTTTTATTTGTCCCTTCCGGTCTGATCGGTTATCGAAACTTAATGATCGATTAGTCAAAAAACGTTTTTGCATATTCGACTACAATTCGTTGCCCACAAATGATCAACATTAATCAATTAATCAATTAATTAATCTATTTATTTATTTAACCAAAATGGGAAAGAAAATGATTAATGACACGAAAAGCAGAAGGACTAGTTTGTACGTGACGAGCGACTTTTCGCTATCACTCCAATTTCGCAAACATTTTTTTTTGTTTTCGCCGTGCAGTTTCAATAGCACTCTCCGCGTATTTCGTAACGCGATACGTATTAGCGATTCCTTGATACTCGACGAAATTGCTTTCGTTTTCGTTTCCTTAAACGTCCAGCGAGACCGTTGCGCCGGTCAGTTATTTCTGTTGCGCATGCGCATACGGCTCGTCTTTACGTGCTCGAAAAAAAATAAATAAAAGAACAAATGTTTCGCAAAATTAGAATTCCAGGGAAGTTCCGTAGCCCGGGAGCCGTACGGTATCGCAGCCTTCTTCGCCGTCGATCTTGAGAAAGTTTTGTCCATTATTGTGTACAGTCAGCTGTATGATTATTCGCCATTCACTGCAGCGGGCAGACGGAGTCGAGACGCACGACATCGGCGGCAAGCACGCGTTCTCGTGCAACGCGCCCGCGGTTCAGTCTTACCGTGCCGGGTCAGCGTTCCTCTGTAGGAAGTTCCCTGGTTATTTACGAGCCACCTGCGAGCTTCGTGAATCTCTCTTACCGTCGCGAGGATTATTACAATGTTTCTGCTACACTCCGGAGAGAAAGAGAGGTCACGGTTCGTGAGATGCTCTTTTTTTTCTTTATTTTTTTTTAACTATATTTAGTGAAGATTTGTGCTCAGTCCGCAAATTTATTTCCTCTCTCAGGGAAATTTTCTTTCGTTCCCGTTAAGGGGACGTGAAACAGCTGTGCGTGCGAGAGAGATAGTCGTGATTTTCAAATTAACTTTATTCAGTGGGGCTAATTTGTTTTAGAAAAATATAAATTCGGGCACGATGCAAAATTACCGTGCGCATCCAGCTCGAATTTGCTTTTTCCTCCAAAAAATGAGTACTTTTGAGAAAATTTCGTTAAAGTTTTCATTACCGACCCCGATATTTCACTTCCCCTTAAGGTTACGCGACAGCCGTTCTGCCCGCCCAATCTCGGTCGGTAACAAATTAAAAATAAATTTAATTACAGCTTTTTTAAAAATTAAACACATTTATTTATTTTAAGATTAAGTGCAATAAATGTTTTTTAATTAATGATAATTTATACCGTACCGTATTACAATTAGGTTCGTATTACTATTTACGAGATAAAACCGAGCCTCGGGAATGTTTGGATTTTTTTTTACACTTCACAAGTGGCTGAAAATCGAACACTTAATTACGTTGTAATTATTAAGTTTTAAATCTTTGTAATAAAATTTAATTACGACTTATTTTTTTAAATGAATTACAATTAATTTTTTTAACTTAATTACAATTAATAATAATAAGGTCCTTATTACTATTTACGAGATAAAACCGAGTCTTTGAAATGTGTCTTTTTTTCACACTTCGGAGCTGTCTGAAAAATCGAGCACTTAATTTCATCGTAATTATTAACACCATCAAGGGCTTGGTAAATCGTACGAGCCATGAAGTTTTATTGAAAAGACCTTTATTACCGTATCGACCGACTTTCGCGGATGAGAGATGGCTCAAAAATCTCGAATTTCTCTTCCACCTGTAGGCCCACGAGTATCGGCCCAATTTACTTTCGACTGCACAGCCCGAAGCCCTGCATCAGCCTCTCGGTATAATCCACTCTTTTTTTCGGGGACCCGATTTTATATTAATTGGATTTTTTTTTTCGAAAGTTTCTATTTTCGTCCATTATCGTTAATCTCCTGAATATCGACGATTTTCATATCGTGCCTAAATACCGCGATGAATTTAACTTAAAAAAAAAAAATGCTCACGACCAACTCGATCGTACGACGGCGTGGAGCGATTTTCCTGCCGATCGAAAATTCCTTAAGGACGAAGTCACGAAACAGAATAGACACTCCACGGACACTTCGAATCGGTATGTAAGTCGCGTACCCGAAGCGCCTCCTCTTGCCACAACAATTCTCATTCCAGCCACGTTGCAGCACCCGCGTTAAAAATAAATAAATGAAAAAAATAAATATAAAAATACCCTCAACGTGCGTCTCGTCGTCGTGCTTTAACGTGCCATACGTGACAATCGGAATCGCGCCGATCGAACAACAAGTGTCTGTACAAGACGCCGGATTTCACACTGTATTTTCAACCTGCAAGTGCATTTTTTTTTTGCGATGCGAAATTAACGAACCGTGTCGTAAATATCGCGCACCCATAACGAGCACTTTTTATGCATCTTGCGCGTTAACACCAAGCGAAGCGATATTTTACCATGCTCTCTAATCGCGTATTACAAAAAAAAAATCGCCAACACGTATCGGTAAAGCCAGCGCCGTTTGTACTTCGACCTTCGACGCTATCACTCGATTTTATCACCGCTCGGATAATTGGCCCACAATCATCTCCTCATTATACCGTCGAATAGTAATTTTTTCGTTCACCGGACACTTTCAGTGTTTCACCGGGAAACGGACAATGACAATTTACTCGAGGTATGACGATAGCTCGGATTTATGAACGTTCTATCCGATTTCGTGACTCACAGTCACGCTATGGATTAGAAATTCTATTTTTCTCCGTTTGTGTGTGTGTGTGTAATGACGAGGTTCGATTTAGTGTTTGGAAAAATTTTGTTGCAACTAAAGAGTGTCGTTGGGTCGCAGTTGGAAACGTGAAATCGGTCGAGCACGCGTAACTTAAGTCTTGTGTTCCGTGCCATTATAGTAGGGGGGCGGCTTTAGTGTTTGGAAATGTTTAGTTGATTGCAGTGTTTGGAAAAATTTAGTTCATTTTAATGTTTGGAAAAATTGTATTCACTTTAGTGATTGGAAAAATTTAGTGCATTTTAGTGTTTGGAAAATTTTTGTTCATTTTAGTGTTTGGAAAAATTTGGTTCATTTTACTGCTCGAAAAAATGTTGTTCATTGTAGTGTGTTTGGAAAAGTGTTGTTGCACCTAAAGAGTGTTGTCGGGTCGTGGAGACGTGGAATCGTTCCAGCGCACGTAACTTGAGCCTTGTGTTCGGTGCCGTTATAGTACGGCGGGAGGGGGAGGGAGGGGAGGGGAAGAATAGTAAACAGTGTTGGTATATATTCGTCCGGCGTAAAAGTTTGTTGGAGCCGCCGAAAGTGATTCGGTGCACGCGACATTTCTTCACGAGGCACCACGCACGGTACGGGTGATTAATAGTCGGAGAAACTGTCCGTCTTTGGTCATTAGCATATTTCAACTCTTTCCGTTCGATAGGCTTCACGCGCGATTTTACTAGAAGGCATTCTCGATCACTGAACGACCCAAAACGCTCGCGCGATAGATACAACGATAGAAAACCTTTCTTTCAACTATATCGAAATTATATTTCATTTCATTTGATTGTTTCGAGGAAAATAAAGAGAACTACAAACTTACAAACTTACGAACTTACAAACTTACAAACTTACAAACTTACATAACTATGAAAAGAAAATTATTTATTTATCTTATTTTTATTTTTATTTTACAAAATAAGATGTAAAAAATAGAGAAATGTTACTAACAAAAATCTTAGTCTTGCTTCCGCATAGAGGAAGCTTTTGAGTTTAAGTTTGAGCTGCCGGCAGTGTGTCAACCACACCCTCGCGATCGAGCATGTATAATCGAAGAGAAACGTGACGAACGGAGGAGAAGCTGTGGTAATGTCTTTTTCGTTTCGACTTATGTAATTGTTAGCTCCGGGCTGCTCCATTTACTTTCCTTTGCCTTTCTTCGCCGACTGGCGACGAACGTCGAGCGCGAAGAGGAAATAACAGGCGCACCTGAAGCAGGTATGTCAGCCCGTTTCTCAGAAATCACGGTACTTCGGCACCACACCCACGCGCGATCGAACGCGCTTAAGCTCTACCTCGTTCCGAAACGCCCCGAGAATTCGGGTCTCTTTTAAATCGAAAACTTAAAAAAGCTGACAATCTCGGGAATTAAAATTCGATAATGATCACACGGAAGGGTCGGAAGAGGCTGAGCATTTTTCTAATTTGCCAGCTAAACTCAGTGACTGCCTAAAACGGGAGAAAAAAAGCAAACCATGCTTTTTTGTTGCCTCCATAAAAACACTAGATTCAGAGAATAATCAACTTTTTCACACGTTACGTATCGTTAATTTCTATTAAGAATTAGTACGATTAAAAAAATTAAATTATTTCCCATTAATTTGAATCAGAAAATTGACGTAATTTTTGAAATTTGATTTCAAAAATATATTTTTGAAAATTGTAGTACATTTACGAAGCGTACACTTGTCAAATACAATACAAATACAGTACAAGTACAATACAAGTACAACACAAGTACAATACAAGTACAACACAAGTACAATACAAATACATTTATGAAACATTTATAAAGCGTACACTCATGAAGTAAAATTCAAATGCTCGTACGAATATTATAATCGAAACAATGAAATATTTATATCCGTCTCGACGACAAGATCTGAGCATGCTTGTCGAACACGGAGTTCGCCCTCGTCGACAGGTGCGCAGAGCCAACGAGAGACGTGATCGATGTTTCTAATAATTTTACATCAGCGTTATATCTGTCCACGGACTCTCTTTGGATATTCCGTCTCGCATTACACAAAGACGCGTATATATAGGTGTGTAATAAATTAATAATATCGCGAGGAAACATCTCACTCGTTGATCGGGCCGGTCTTGTCTGAAAGAGCGTTTAAAATTGAGAGACCATAACGGACCAAGGATGAGCCGAGTGAAAAGTGCAATGACCTATGTACATCCTATTATCCGCCTTGATGAGATAAATAATTTCCGTGAAAGCTTGTCATTCACATATCCAAGTTTCGATTTGCACGTAGCCACCATGAATCGTTTATATATATATATATCTATATGTATATATATATGTGTTTCTTTCGTCCGAGAGAACCATTGGCAGTGTTTTGCTGCTACTGCAGTAATTTTCTCCTTTCGCAATTTTCCAATCGAGGCACTGACGGGGAGGCTTGCGCGCGCACGAGACCAGACTCTCCGGTCTATATGGGCCGCATCCATAAGTGGTCGCTCGCGCGACTCGAAACTTGCGTAATGAGCTTGTATATATATATAGTGTATATATCTCACATACGTTCGATATTAATCAACAACATTGGCATTTCTAGTTTTAGTCGGGCCTTCGTGGAATCCGCGAATCGAGACGTTGAAAACAACAACAAAACATTTTTAAACGTTGTACGCATTTAACTAACGTTTATATTGTCCACAGACAGATTTGTGTGCGTGTGTGTTCTTTCCGCGTGTCAGTATTAGTCTATGAGGGCCACGAGGTACGTGCGAAGTGAGAAAGCAGGGTGGCGGGAATCTAAAGCTAGGGAGTTGCGAAGGAATATTTACGTTGGTTTTATTATTATTATTATTATTATTATTATTATTATTATTATTATTATTATTATTATTATTATTGGTTTACAGAGAGTAAGTTACAAACTTATAGTATCTGCATCGTAGCTATATCGTAGGACGTACTATGTACTATGTTTTTTATTATTTTTGTACAAGAGAGAAGAGGGAGATGTAAAGTGCGAAGGACGCCATACTGTGGAATACATAAACAAAATAAATATATTGTCCGCAGACGTCCACTATTTTTTATAAGTTTACAATTTTTCCGAAAAATAGGACATAAAAAAAAATGGCAAAATTAACCAGAAATGAACGGTGATCGTTTGCGAGCAAGAAACGAATAAATTATCTAACGTTTTTTTACCGTGCATGTAGCAGGATATTTAAAAAAAAAACAAATGCCAAGTGTACTTTTCTCGAACAAATTATTGCAATTTTTCTGCGCTCGTTTACGGTACCTGACGCGAAATATGCAATTTCTGTTTCCTCCGTACTCAGTCTCAGATCCACCGCTCAGCTCATTCGGGGCTCAGGTTCGCACAGTGCGTGGTACGGTAAGCGAGTTACTCTTAATACCACAGCCCGGGATGCGCTCGATGCGCAGCTAGAACCACCTTCGGGCAGGAAGTTCCAGTCTCCCTGCTTTGCCACGGCTTGCTCGCTCAACCGCAAGAAACTCGCTTATTTAGTTTATATCCGTATCCTCGGCATCTCACCCAGCAACGAACTTAATATGTACGACGCAACATAATATCCCATTCGCAAGTCCGCGTATACGGCCGTTTGGATGTTTAGCTCACCGAGAGTCGGGACCTCCGCAGGAAGCGCAAATTGATATAATTACCGATTATTATTATCGTGATTATTAATTTTTTTTTTTTTTTATATATAATGTAGCTGCGATCGGTAACTCCGTCCGAGATGTGTTTGTGCTTTCCCGGAGACGAGCGTACTATACTTAGACTGTAGAAACACATTTGTTTAAGAATTAATGAAAGGTATTGGAAGCTTTTTCATATAAACCGTTTCTGAAATTTCAAACACATGTGCATTTCAATGTTGCAGAATTTTTATTTACTTTGAATGCAAATTTTGATAAATTTCAGGCAAAAGATTTGTGCCTTTGATATCTGGTATTATTAATTTACGAAAAAGTACATTAATTTTCAATTAATGTAAGTAATGTAAGCAAATTTCAGTTCCAGTACATTAAACATACAATTTATTTTTACCGTCTGTACTTTACTATATAGCATTACAGACATTTATATATTTAACACTATATATATATACTATATATAACACTATATATATGGTATATAGTATTATTCATACCATATATAATATCATGCAGCGATGCGCCGATTAGTTCGGTTGATCGTCTCCGCCTAAGATCGACAACAAAATCGCATTCCCATTTTTTTTCTCCAAGCCCGTCGATATTCCGGACGAGAGCAAATTAAATTCCCGTCTATACACGACAAAAAACAAAATTGTACATTTAATGCACCAAATTGGATGTTCTATGCAAAAAACTGATACATTAAATTTAGTGTACAATTGTGATGAAAAATTAGTATACTTTTTCATTGAAATGAATGTAAATCATAAGAATTAAAGTACTTTCATACTAAAAATAAAGTATTCCCAATGTCTTTAATCCACTGAACATTAATTTTTCATCATAATTGTGCATGAAATTCAATATACCAGTTTTTACATACAAACTCATTCCAAATTTTTTTTGCAGTGTATAAACTGCCCACCAAAAATTTCAATCCGCCTTTGTCCAAACTATCAACTCGAAGAAAATCGGTTCCGACGAGAATAACCAGAGACTACTCGTTACCGACCGAGTTCCAACGAACCGGCACCTCAGCCCAGGCTCGTTGGCCTCCGCGCCCGATAACATCTCGCGTATCGATACCTCGCGATCCCCGCCCGAATTCCAACGCGAACGAGAGCGGTTCGAAGCAAAGAGAAAATCGGGTCAGGCAGAATTCATAACGATGGAATGCAATTAAGGGACAGTCATCGATCTCTGTCCATACATACATATATACATATATATATAAATATGCCAACTGATATAAATCTCGGCAGCAGTTGCAAACTACAGAATGCATCGTCGTTACTCGCGCACCTTCGATCCAGTCCTCCTTCCCGACAATTGCGTAATCTCGGCTCTTCTCGTCGCGGGAACGAATTTACGTAACAGGTGCAACAACTGTACACTGTTCCGTCGTTTATTCTCATGCACGCATGGAAAAGAGCTACGAGTATCGCTGCAGGGACACACACACATATACACATACACCACCCTGTGTGTACACAGCGTATGTACAGTTGCAACAAAATTCGCACGATTAATTCGCTATAGAGTTACGGTATTCTTGCAATTTTCGCTTGTACTTCCGTCGACTCTGTTATTAAAGTCTTCCGGTAAATTTATCTCCGATTTCGCAGAGTATCGCTAATTTTCCTCGAAAAAAAAGTTGCAAATTGAAATTTTCATATGGCTTTCTAATAATGTCCCTTTACTCGCAAAGCTTCTTCTATGAGAAAGCATTCTCTGTTGACTTCCCCGCGGAGGAAGCTTCGTGAATAAAGAAACATTATGAGAATCTATATGAAACTTTTTGTTTACAAAAACATATCTCCCTCTATGAGGAAGAAAAAAGAAAGTTGCAAATTGAAATTTTTATATCGCTTTCTCATAATGCTCCTTTATTTGTAAAGCGTCTTCTATGAGAAAGCATTTTCTGTATTGCTGGCTTCCTCAAAGAGGAAGCTTCGCGAATAAAGAAATACTATGAGAAAGCCATATGGAAATTTTGATTTGCAACTTACATGAGAAAACCATATGAAAATTTCAATCTTCAAGTTTTATGAGGAAGCCATATGAAAATTTTTGTTTAAGACAACGTAGGTTCCCATGAGGAAGCAAAGAAAAATCCGTTTTTAATTGCCAAGCGTTAATCGATATTGATCTTCACATCGTTTATCGACGTTTTACAACTGTTTGCCCGTACAGACGTTGAGCGTGCAATTTGTACCGTAATCTCGTGTTAATCGGCTCGCGGGCAACGCCTCGGATAGAGCTTGGGACTCCGTCAAGGCTCTTGGGGGATCGCGAAGAGCAGCGGCCGAGTCTGCGTGTGTACGTTCATTGAAGAAATTCTCGAGAGAGACACGCTCGGGGGAGCAATCGAGGTCGGGCCGCTTACGAAACGTGATGAGATCAGTTTTTCTTATTCCGGTTTGCTCTGCTCGTCTCTCGGTTATTACAGACACGCGGAGAGTCGTAGGCGATACCGGCGCGTTACTTTCATTCATACTGCAGAGCAGTTAATGGTCGATGCACACACGAGTAGTTATCGACGCACTTGCCAGGGAGAGTGAGGCGCGGTGTGCTGTTCGGCGCACTGTTCAGTGGCGATTTTCGGTAGACTCCTTATTTGGAAGGAAAGAACTTGGGGAGATAAAAAAAAGTTATGTGGAAAAAAAATTGGCCTTGGGCAAATAAAATCCAAGAGCCAGTTCCGAGGAGCGAGTCCATCGCGTGACCTTGAAACGACACCTTACTTCCGAGTAAGGAGTCGGGGAGGAGAAAAAGAGAGTACACTTTCGGCTGAGGTTTAGAAATTTGGGTAGGGAAGAAAACAAGTTTATTGAAGTAAACGATAGAATGAAGACGCTCGGTGATTTTAAGGTAGTCCTTGTGAATGGTGTTGATTTCGCATAAGTTTCGGAGAATTGAGAGGGAATTGTAAACTCTTCTCGATGGTGTAAAAATCTGAGAAAAATCAAGCGTATTAAAGATGCCGATAAGATTAATTTTACATAATAATAATTCCACAATATTATTAACAAATTCATGAAAAATTTAATCGTTCAACAAATCTCCCGGAAACATAACTTCTTTTTTTCAATGAAAATTATTCGTTTATTTTTCTGGATACGTATGAATTTTTTCACATTTTTAAATTCACTTTGCATTTTCCGACTTTCTTCACGATTTTCCATATTGAAAAGAAAATTAAAAGTCAATTTAAAAATCTGAAAAATAGCATACATATTCAGAAAAATAAACGAATTATTTTCATTTAAAAAAAGAAGAAAACAAGAAGGGGTTTTTTAAAGATTTTTAATAAGGGGTGTGTAAATAAAAGATAGAACGAAGAGCCGTAAATGGCTCGTGACATATATACCGGAAGTGTTATAGTTATTCGCGAAATATACTAATTTGTAACAAGTCCATCACGTGACCTTGAAACGACCCCTCGCTTCTGAACAAAGAACCGGAGGAGAAGGCACAGTTCTGGCTGAGATTTGGGAATGTCGCTAAAGAAATTGAGTCGTTTATCGAAGTAAACGATAAAATGAAGTCGTTCGGCGACTTTAAATGTCTCGTGATCGGTGTACCGGAAGTGCAATACAAATTTGCAAAATATGACAATTTCTCGGGCCAATTTTTCGAGAAATTTGATAATCTCGAAGCTCGGTGTTTTTTAAATATCGATGATCGCTATACCGGACGTCTTATAGTAATTTGCGAAATATGACAATTTTCCGGGTAATTTTTTTCGAGAAATTTAATAATCCCGAGGATATATCCGGGTTTCGAGTTTCCTCGTCCTCCATGCCCTGCGCGCAATCCTTCGGGACGCGCGCGATCGTATCTCGATGCCGGTATCGACACCGGGCGAGTTACAGGAACAAGGGTAATCGATCTCCCACCTAACTGAGAGGATATTGAGTATCGGTCTCGAGAGATTGAATTATAGGAAACGTTTCGACGATTTCGTTGCACTCTCGCGCACACACCTCGGGGCTTCGCACATCGCGTTTTTAATACCGCGCATGCGCACCGGCTCGTGCCGTATCGCGTTACCGGCGTCCTCCGTCGCAGCAGACTAGACGAGAAGATTTATTTCGATGAAAGGCGTTCCCATGAATAATAATGGGATAAATCTCATACCACGAACACGTCTTGTGAATCGTGTCTAAAAATATTAATAATAATAATAATAATAATAAAATCTATCTCGTACGCAAATCCGCATCGTACCGAGAAAAAAAAACTGTTTTACCGACCTCCATCTTAAATTTCTTCCGGCAGTCTGACAAACGGATAATCCATAATTTTTTTGTTATTTTTATTTATTTTTTATTAATTATCGATGGACAGGATTGCGAGAAAGCTTTTCAAGAAATTCCAAGACTCTGAGGTTCGTTGCAAACGTCGCCGGAAGTCGCGAATAGCGCAGGAACCCATCGGCGCCCGGGACTTTAATACCGTCCGTGGACGGTTCGCTGGGAAGCGAATAATTTCGGTCGGGTCTTGTCACGCCCCGCCAATTCGTACAGTCACGCTCGGTCTGACGAGCACCGTTAAAATTCAGTCCTGTTTTACACGCGCATGGATCACCGAACTCTCACCGTGCAGAGTGTGAGGGGGGGGGGGGAAGGGTGGAAAATTTCGTAGAATAAAATGTAACGATGTTTTATCTCGATCGTGGCAGAGAATTTTGGATTACAGTTTTCGTTACCGACCGAGCAGTGGCAGCTCGTCGTTACGATTCATAAAAAATGTTGCGCGCTGCGCATGCGCGATATTGCTACCCTTGTCTGGCGCGTCCGATAGAATTAAGTCCTGTTTTACACGTGGCTGGATAACCAAACTCTTGCACCGTGTAAAGTGGGTCAGGCGAAAAATGTATTTATTTATTTATATAAGTATATAAATGATATATATAAAGGTATATAAAAATTATATAAATTATTTATTTACATAAGTATATAAATTATATAAATTATATAAAGGGTCATAGGCCCTTTTTACAAAGTATATACATTTACAGTGTTTACGGTATGAGAGAATGTCGCCAGTAATATTACAATGATACGCTGACGACTAGGTGTTCGATAAATCCCTGGCTTAAAGTCTAGGGCGCAGCAGGAGTGCGGTTCTGAACCTTTCACGGAAAATGCCGAAGATTTGATTGATATCAGTATATTCATTTGCCAGTCTCATTAGTCGCGGAATCAAGCTATTGCGCTCATAACACGTTAAATAAGTCTGCCTCCTAAATAGCTCGGTGTTACCGGTATAAAATTTCGTAGAATAAAATTAAAAAAATATATTTTATACCGGTAAAACGAATCGTAGCAGAGAATTTTGGTTTACAGTTTTCGTTACCGACCGAGCACTCGCGCCTCGTCACATTACGATCGAGAGAAAAAAAAATGTTGCCCACCGCGCATGCGCGATATCTTACGCCGACAAAACATTCCACGAGGATGTTGGCTCAGGAATATCGGCAGCCGACTCCCGACACCTTTCCCCGGCCGATCCGCGCTCGCACGCTGCTTTATCACCTCCGAGAATCTCGCCAATCTTATAACTCACGGACTCGTTATCCCGCGAGCTATCCGCTCGTCTGATCGAAGCCTATAATTCGTATTCTAATTTGCGGCGAGTCGCAGGAATTTACCCGGTCGATTAAATCGTTCGAGCGAAATAACAGCTATTAAAACCGTCGAACCGTAGGCAAACAAAAATTTCGAGCGAACGAGTCCGAACGGAGAGACACGCGGAGTTCCGACGTCCGTGGGACGAGCGTGCGTTGACTATTCTAGCCCGCTCATTATAACATTTATCGGTCACATCCGGTCGTGTGCCTTAGCTGCAGGTATTTTTACTATCGGTCACAGCATTGACACAGTTTCGTGACTGGCCAATGTCACGAGTCACATATTATCTGCATGGACTGAACGTGTGTGTACAGTTACGAGCTTTAACGCGCGAGCTATCCGGGACGAAATCGTGAGATGAAAAAAATTAAAGGTGTAATTATAGCGCTTCGACGAGACTCTCGCGTGATTTGCTAAAATATGTATTTTATAATTTTTTTTTCTTTTGATTTTCTATTGCAGGAGCAGAGAGGAGCGAAGCTCCGGCGCGATGGTTCTCACCGTCACGGAAGACACGCCAGCTGACATGCTCGCCGGCAGCATGGAACTTCTGGTGCAGCTACCAAAAGATCATAATGTTCACACACAGAGGGTCACTGTACCGCGAAGGTAATTTTGTCCTTTTTTTCCCTTATTTTTTCATTCACGGAATTCTCTCAGATTATTAATGGCAAGGATCGAATCGAATATCACATGGCTCGATCAGGTGGTCGGTATACGTACCGCTAACGGTATATGTTACAGTCGATCAACAATGGCACTTGTACCGTACAGGGGATGAGACACCATTTTTTATTTCGAGTGCTCCTTTATACCGTGTATATTGAACAATTTTCCGAAATTTGTTATACCGTACCACGGTACACGGTACAATCAAACAACTATAGTAATTATACCGTAGACGGGATGGCACGTATTTTTTCGGGAGCTCCTTTATACCGTGTATATTGTACAATTTGCAGAAATTTGTTATACCGTGCCACGGTATACGGTACAATCAAACAACTATAGTAATTATACCGTACGCGGGATGGGAAATGATTTTTTTTCGAGAGCTCCTCTATACCTTGTATATTATACAATTTGCGGAAATTTGTTATACCGTACTACGGTACACGGTAGAATCGAACAACTATCGTAATTATACCGTACACGGGATGGGAAGCGATTTTTTTCGAGAGCTCCTTTATACCGTGTATACTATACAATTTTCGGAGCTTTATTATTATACCGTGTCACGGTATTTATAATGTAGGACGGTATGCTGTAAAAATCATAGGAATTCATTGTACTGCAACGCGGAACAAAAAAAAATTCCCTAAACGAATAAAAAAATACCGTGTCGCGTGTCTCGTCACGGTATAAAACAGCTCCTAGAAAATGAAATTCAAAATAAATTCCGTGAACAGTAAAAGTACGATACTCATAGAAATTTACGGTACATCGTCCACAGTATGCATGTCATCTACGGTACGATGCGGATAGACAGTTTGATGTTACATTCGTTCGTACAATATTTCGGTGCCTGATAGAAATCGATGGAATTTCAATCGCCGAGGAAACAAAATTTAATCAGAGATTCTCAACGTCGGGGCTGCTGTGCCAACCGCGTCGGCAATAGAAAAACAAAAGCCGTTCGGAAGCTGTATAATGCAGTCAAACGATCGTTTTCGTTTCGTTTCGTCGAGCCGCATAAGCTGCGAGACCGCGGCGGTCTCGAAATGCTTTTACGTAATCCAGCAGAGAACTGACCACTTTAGCGAGCCCAACAACACCGATCACGTTCACTCCTCGGACCGATCGTTTATACGCGGACTCCTGGGCCCATTGCTGTTGCATACCGTGGCTTGCCTACCTTTTCCACACAGCGGGCAGCCCCGCGAGCGCACTTTCTTTGGGTACATATCCGAGATACCTTTACACGTATCTCGTTCGATCGAGAGTCCAGTCAAACTCGCATATCGTCTCGATGCGTGCGGTTATCATAGGCACGAGAATTCAGTGCTTCGAATCAATTCGTAACGGATAAACTCGCGATACGTGCTTCACTTCGGGTCGGAAAAAACATTATGTTTTCAAACCGGAAGTGACGCAATGATATCACTTCCGGTTGAAATATGATATTTTGAAACTGGAAGTGACGTAATCATATCGCAACCGGTTAAAATATGATATTTTCAAACTGGAAGTGACGTAATGATATCACTTCCGGTTGAAATGTGATAATTTCAAACCGGAAGTGACTTAATGATATCACTTCCGGTCGAAAAGTGAGATTTTCAAACCGGAAATGACAAACTTCGGGTATGCGTCGCTTGCGTTCGAAAAATTAGATTTTCAAACCGAAAATGCTGTACTTCCGGTATGCGTCACATCCGGTCGAAAAGTGAGATTTTCAAACAGGACATGACGTATTTCTCGTATGGCATCACTTCCGGTTGAAAAATTAGATTTTCAAATCGGAAGTGATGTATCTTCGGTATGACGTCACTTCCGATCGCTTTAGTTTTTTGCACACGACGATAGTGCACAGCGCTGTCACACCACACGTGTATCCATACGGGCTTAACTTTGAAATCGCCGTTGCGATAATTCGCTGTAATGTGCACCGAGCTAGTGCATGAAAAGACAAAACGAAAAAGAACATAAGCGCATTAATCGAATCTCTGTTCGCAGTACACCGATGATGGATCTTCTCGTGCAGATCGCAACGGCCCACAAATTGGCGGCCTCGAGCTACACTCTTCAGGCGCTCGGTGAGCGGGGTCTGGTTCTACCTCATCAACCGAACACTCCCATTGGAACGCTGGATGCTCTTCAGGTATTTTTTACGACACGATACGAAGTAGCATCTCTCGAATGCCGGACGCGCGCACTCCCGCGGACAACTCTTTGATTTTCCCTCTCGCTCGGTTTCATCTTGCCCCGTACGGCCGAGGAGACCCTCGGACAGTGACGAAGAGACAAAGGCCCGCGGGCTTTCCGAGCTTGCCCGGATTCCTCGAATCGAAACTTCGATGCTCTCCTCGCCGAGCCCTCGTTTTCTTACGCCTCAATCGTACATTTATTACCATCGATTCTTCTCGCTTTTTTTGCACAACAGGTAAAACTATTACCGAAGCAGGGAACCGTGCTGCAGAGGAAAGCCAAGCAAGCCAATCAACCTTTCGAAACGACCTTCAGATTGCAGGTAAATTACATAATAATCACATAGCGGTAAAATATTAGCCACGCTTAATGATCCCTCGGAATTCGACGATCTCTCGGAGTCTTCCCGGAAACGCCTTTCCGATACACCGATTGATTTTGTGTAATAATATTTATTTAACAATATTTTTTTCTGCTCTACTTCGCAGGTGCTTCTGCCGAGGAATCAGCTCTACGTATCGAGGGTCAGCCCGAAAATGAATCTTGGGAAGATTCTCGACGAGGTCTGCCGCGAGAAGAATTTGGACAAGAATAAGTACGAGCTGCGCCATCCAGGTGAGGGTCGATTGTCGGCTCATAAGCTTTCTTAAGAGCATGTGATGCAGATTAAGTCGGTAAAAAAACGGTTTCCCTGTTTTCTCCGCGCTATTAATATTTCAGATAAAAGGAAATTAGATTATCGTGTATCTGTATATAATCTACGAAAACCTGATTTATTTCTGTCTAAAGTATTAATAGTCGCGAAGAAAATAGGGAAGCAGATTTGTTACTGACTGACCCTGTATCACATGCCTTTGGGGTTGGCCAAACACGTCTGAGTGCGAGAGAGACATAGTTCAAATTTTGGATCTATTGCTTCCTCATAGAGGAAGCTTTGTTTTTGTTTGTTTGTTTGTTTGTTTTTTTTTTTTCTAAAACTATTCTATAAAATTCTGTGCGAGCCGCAATTAGTTTTTTGATTTTATAAAACTGTTTCGGTGAAAAATAGTTTCTTTGACGTTGTGTTGATCTTTGACCCAACCTCAAGCTGCTCGCACAAGAACCAAGGTGTGCAGGTTGCTGTCAGTCACTGCTCTGCATTGGCGACAACCGGCTCGGCCGTGCTCCGTAGGGATTTCCGTGTCCGAGCAAAGATTTATAACGTGGTGGCCGCGGTATGGGAAAACCTGGAAAAGTCAGGGAAAAAAGACTTTGTCAGGCAATCAGGGAAAAGTCAGGGTATTTCAAGATTGGTCAGGGAAAAAGTTAATTATGCAAATGAAAGCGCCTGTTTATTGTATTAATGTTTAATTGATTTTTATTAATCGTCGTCGGAGAAATTGGAAAAAAAATTAAGAAAATTTTTTAAAAATCTATTAAACATTAATACAATAAACAGGCGCTTTCATTTGCATAATTAATTTTTTTTTAAATAGAAGTCCTTAGAAATTTGGTCCGGGAGAATTTTAAATTGGCTAGAAAAAAGTCATCGAATTTTTTCTGCGAAAAAAAACGGCCATCTTATATCAATTCATCGCCTTGTCTTTTAATCGTTTCTTTTACTCACTTCTCGACCCTGCAAGTCTCCGGGCGAGTCTCCGCGGGTGCCCGAGGACACACGGCGTACTTTGTTGTACAGCAGATCTCCGTTTATCCGATAAGCGAGGTTCAACTGTACTGTAGATAAGCGTAGAAAAGCACGCGTGTTCGCTGGATGCGTCACGACTCCGAAACACCCTCGAAGAGCGTTGCGACGTGGCGAAAAGAAATTAACGGGCGTGCACGAAGTCCACATCCCGTACGCGTCTCGATCTATGTCCATGGAGCGCACGTGGCGCATGGATGTGCACACACAGTCGGGTATTACAGTCAAGCCCGCCGGTTGCGACACCCGCGGTAGTTGAAGCTAATTACCGGCAGTTTAATGGAGGATCTCGCCTAGAAACGAAAGCAGCGGAATTTCCGCACGACGAGACTTACACACGAGTCTGGAGGACTCGAAGAATTGAATAATTGCGGAGAAATGTTATGTTATCGTTCCCGGATCGATACGGCGAGCCAAGTCGGGCGTCAGAAAGCTATTAAGGTAGTCTTTGCGAATCGTGTTGATTTCACATAAGTTTAAGAGAATTGAGTGGGAATTGCAAACACTTAAATTTTTCATCAATTTGTTAATAACATTTTAGAATTATTATTATGCAAAATTAATCTTATCGGAATCTTTAATACGCTTGATTTTTTCAGATTTTTATATCATCGAGAAGTGTTTACAATTTCCCTCTCAATTTTCTGAAACTTATGCGAAATCAACATCATTCGCAAGGACTACCATAAGGTAGCTATGTCGGTACGCCGGAGTCATAGAAATCAGCGTCTATATCATGGTGTCCAGCGGTCCGTGAAGTCCTTGGAGTTCTGGAATTGTCCTTGAATTTTGCCTGACCTTGAAAAATTCCTGGAATGTCCTTAAATTTCTCCGTATGTCCTTGAATTTTTTATTTCCCCGAATATTTGAGTTTGTTTCATAATGTATATTTAGTTTAGTGAATGTTTTTGTGCTTCTTTAAAAACGAACTGCAACGTATTTCGACGTATTTTTTTTACCGCTGAACACGAATCCGCTGGCCTTTTTGAGACTAAAGTACACTGAGACGTTCAAAGTCTCGGTTTTATGCACGAAAAATCGTATTTTCGAGATTTAAATGGAAAATATTGGGTTGGGAGTAAAATGATTGTTATGTTCGTGATCAGCGGGAAAAAATACGTGGAATATAGTCTTGAAACAAAAAAAATCCATTTAATAGGGATTTTTGTCTTTTTGAGCCACTTTTGGAAAAACGTCGATTTTCGTGATTTTCAAAGGTCGATATCTCGGCTCCCAATGCAGCTACGGAAAATCCAGGATGCCCATCGTCTTCTACGGGAAAAAATGCACAAGATAGGACCTTGTCCGAAGTTTTAGAATCGTTTTACCGTGCCCTTTGAGGACGTTGAAAAAGTGAAAAATGGACTGTAAAGGGGTAGCCTTGGAAATTTTTGATGAATTATTTTTTGTTGTTATGAAATATTTTTCTTCGTTTATAAAAGTAACCGCGACGTATTCCAACTTATTTTTGTGCGCTGAACATGAATCTGCTTTTTGTACGTAAGTGCAGTGGGACATTTGTAGCTTCGATTTTATGCACTGAAAACAGTTTGATCTAATGTAAAATCGCATTTTTGGAATTAAAATCGAAAATAGTGGGTTTGGATCAAAATGAACGTCATATTCGTCATCAAGTGGCCCCTATTGGGGGGCGGGGGGGGGGGGGGGGGCGTCCCGTCGGGGTTTAGATTAACTTCGCGACATAACTACCTTAATTCCGCGTGAGAAAGGAGGACGAACTTCCGGTGAATGCAAATTCAACGAGGAACCGCGAGGAATCTTTCTCGGCTCGGTATCCGCGATCGGAAATTACGCTACAAGCTCTTCAGCAGCGCGGATCATTGTAATCGGCCCCCGTTGCACCTCCAGTGAGCCTCGGGAAAGCGTGCTGCGGAAGCGGGACGGGAATTTCGCAAACGGTAGCAATCCCCCCCATTCGGTGCCTCCTCGAGTCTGCACCGACACTTCGAAATTTTGTAATCGTTCGATTTAACGGCTAACCGACGTGAAATACGAGGGTACCGAGTCCTTTTCGCAATTTCCTCGAACTACTGTGTTTTCATGTTGGGATAAAAAAAGAAAAACTAAGCTTCGGTTTGGATAAAAGAAAAACATTCGATAAAGTTGGGGAAAGACATGTAATTTTGGAAATTAAGAATCTCTCCCGCCGCGCTTCCTTGCGCCGCATCGATAGTTCGAAATTTTGTAATCGTTCAATTTTAATAGCTTATTCGATGTAAAACACGAGAGCACCCAGTCCTTTTCGCAATTTCCTCGAGCTACTGTATTTTCACGTTGGGACAAAAAAAACTAAGCTGCGGTTTGGATTCTTTTTAAATTCGATCATGTTTGGGGAAGACATGTAGTTTTGGAAAAATAAGAATCTCTCCCTCGGCGCTTCCTTGCGCCGCACCGATAGTTCAAATTTTTGTAATCGTTCGATTCAACAGCTAACCGACGTGAAAGACCAAAGCACCGACACTGTAAAAAAAATTGTATGAAATTTAATGTACTGGTAATCGAAGTTTTTATGCATGAACTGGTGTATTAAATTTCATGTACAATTGTGATGAAAAATTAATGTTGAGTGTTGAGTATATTAGAAACGTTAGAAATACTTTGCTTTTAATAATTTACTTTAATTTTACTATAAAAGTACTTTCATTCGAATAATTCACTTTCATTTTAATAAAAAAGTATACTAATTTTCCACCGCCATTGTACATTACATCGAATGTACCTATTTTTGCATAAACATTTCCAGTCCCGTACATTAAACTTGCAACGGTTTTTTTTTTACAGCGCAATTATTTTCGCAATTTCCTTTCGCAAAAAGATAAATAATCAACGGATCATATAAAAAAATTTCGATCGTCTCTGAGGAAAATACAAATATATTTTGAAGAAATAACTGTTTCGACAAAGTAGCAGAAGGATGCATGCTTAAATCGACCTCGATTGGTAAAAATCGGTGGCTAAAGTTCGAACACGCGCGAGTCCCGTGCAGGAGTGAAGTTATGCAAGACTGAGCCGGGCATTGTGTACGAAAAATTTGTCGATAAAAACTCGTTTGTAAGGTCGGGGAGCGCGTGCAAGAGGCGCGATGAGAAAGGGAATTGCGGACGTAATTTCGCGTCGAGGTATACAAGCCGGTGACACGGAGAGGAGCCGGGTGGGGCAGAGGATGGCTATCTCGACCGACGCGGTCACACAATGCGAGGTTCAAGGACCGGTTACCGAATCTGGCCTCGTCGCACGGCAACGCGATTCGCGACGCGGACGCGATACCGGCAATGCAATCGCTGCTCGTGAATTAATAACAATGCTGCTCTTGCCTGCTCTTCTCGATCCTACTATCCTACTATTTATTCTTGGGACTCAGCAACGAGCCGCTCACGTCTCATGCCAGACGCCCCCTGCTGCATTTCCCGTGGCACGGTAGCCTCCTTGGAGAATTATAATTTATTTTATTAGAAATTAATAATATATATATAGAACGTTATGATAATTAGCTGGCTTAAGGTAATCCTTGCGAATGGTGTTGATTTCGCATAAGTTTCAGAGAATTGAGAGGGAATTGTAAACACTTCTCGATTGTATAGAAATCTGAAAAAAATCAAGCGTATTAAAGATGCTGAAAAGATTAATTTTGCATAATAATAATTCCAGAATGTTATTAACAAATTGATGAAAAACTTAATTGTTCAACAAATCTCCCGGAAACATAATTTTTTAATGCAAGTTTTTCGTTCATTTTTCTGAATACGCATGAATTTTTTCAGATTTTTAAATTCAAGCATAATTAACCAATTGAATATATACTATCAAAAACTATCTGTATAGCCGTTCCTCTGGGAACTATTCATTACTATAATATTTTCTACGGGACATACCATCATTTTTCTCAAAGTTTTCTCAGCTAGCTATTGGATTGCCTTTCAGTATCCAAAAAGCTCTTAGAGAATGATTTTTGAAAAATCACATTTTCATTCACCGCGCTTTAAGAGTTCATTCGCTTCATTCGATTAAACCTACGTAACAAGCCTAATTCACTTCGGTAGCTGGCACACTTACGTGCAGCTCGGAGCAGAAGCAGAATGTTCGAGCCCAGTCGGCCCAAGAGGATCCTCTCTTCTCGGCCCAGCCGCTAATATACTTGTAACTAACGTCTCGTCATTCTCGGATAAAGAAATCTACCGTTAAGAAGATACGCTCGGAGAATCGAGCTCCGAGGTTTCACTGTACAACTCCGCAGCGGATGATCCGGCGTTTCTTTCATTCCTCTCGTGCATGTTCAATCTTCACGCCTCATCGTCACTGCGGAGACACGATTTATTATTTAACTTTCATGTCCTATAAAAATAACAACAACAATAATAATCTTAATAACAATAATAGCGAGAAGAGTCGGTCGAAGGAACTCGAGTTCGTTGTCTTCGCACGGTAGCTTCCATACACCTGTATTTAGGGGGCAGGGGCAAAACGGGACAATAGGCGAAAAGCAATTTTTTAATAAAAATTTGGTCGCCCCATTTTGCCCCATCGATACATTTGGATTTTCTGCCCCATTTTGCCCCACAATACCATCCAAAAATTATTGGAAAATTGTGTTTTCCCCACTGTCCCGTTTTGCCCCGCTGTCCCATTTTACCCCGTTCTCCCCTACAAATTGATCCGCCCGATGATATCGCAATCTATACCAAGAGCAATCTCGTAGAATGAAACATGCTTAATTCAACCGTTTAAAAAAACATATTTTCGGGACATAATTGAGTCTTCCATCTCTCATGCATGTTCACTCTTCACGCCTCATCGACCTGGCGACGACACGATTTAGTATTTATAATAATATTATTTATAATTTATCTACTATTTATACTAATGATGTTAACAACAACAATAGCTAAAACAGTCGGTCGAACTAACTCGAGTTCATCATCTTCCTGCGATATCTTTAATCTGTAGATTTTTACGAATATATCCGCCCGACCATGTAGCAGTTCGTCCCAAGTGTAATCTCCTAGAATGAAACATGCTTAATTGCACCGTTAAAAAAAAAGAAGCATATTTTCGGGGTATAATTGAGTCGGCGTTGTAACGGGGTCGGGGAAAGCGAGGACGGTGAATAAGAACACTGTTTACCCAACGAACCCGTGCGCTCGTTTGGATACACCGACACCGTCGAGAAGAGATACACCAAATGTACGTGTGGAATTTATGCGTGTATGAGTGTGAATACGCCGACGAGCCTCTCGCGGTTAATTCATCCGTGCTACTCTCCCCGAAGAGCCTCCGCCACAAAGCTATGATTTACCAGTTACAGTACAAGCGTCAGGCATGAATTATCGATACCTTTATTTTATGTTTATGTATACAGGTACGGAGCGCTGGACGGGGAAAGATAGCCGAAGATAGGAGATAATTCTAATCATCGAGTTCAGCGAATCGAAGTTGATTACGTTCTACGTCTCACACACCGTCCCCGAGAGTCCGTCACGATCGTCCGTCGAGAGGCTTGTTTGCACGATAAACTCGCTGTCGACGAGGCGAGATTTTTTTATTTTTGTTTTTCGACATAAATCGCTCTACTTTAATACAGATTAATTTGTTTGATGGGAACTACGGACTAAAACACCGGGCTGGAGGAAATTTTTCTGGTAAAGATTGTATCGTGTCAAGATGTGTTCTACTGAGGCGAGTGCGGTCGTTCGATGACCGATGGACGATTTTTCGGAGTGAAATCACTTCTGTGTGGAAAGAAAAACGACGATATGAATCATCTTTTTATTTTTTATTATTATTTTTTTTACGTAAATACGAAATACGAAGTAAACCGGAGGACGGGATGACATGTTTCTGGTAAAGATTATCGCGTCGAAAAGATGTGTTCCACCAAAGCACGTTTGGTTGTTCGATGATCGATGGACGATTCTTCGGAGTGACATTTTTCTCAGTGGAAAGAAAAGCGACGAGTTTAATTATCTTTACATTTTTTTTTTTTTTTTTTTTTACGTATATCGCTCTACTTTAATTCCGATACATTTTTTATGAGAAATACGAACTAAACCCGCGGACTGGATGAAATGTTTCTGATAGAGATTATCGCCTCAAAAAGATATGTTCCACCGAGGCGCGTTCGGTTGTTCGATCGTCGATTGACGATTTATCATCGTATCTTCCGGAGTGAAATTCTTCTGCGTGGAGAAAAAAAAATGACTAAATGAATCATCTTTTTATTTATTTTTTACTATTTTCTTTCTTTTTCTAAATCGCTTTACCTTAATTCCGATAAATTTGTTTATGAGAAATACGAACTGGACCACCGAACAGGATGAAATTTTTCTGATAAAGATTATAGCGCGAAGAAGATGTGTTCCAATGAGGCGCGTGCGGTCGTTCGATGATCGATGGCCGATTTCTCGTCGCTGACGGACTCGACTTCGCAAAGCTCGTTATAAACGTCGCCACGCTATAATTTTCCTCCTATTTTCCGGAGTGAAATTCTTCTGCGCGAAAGGAAGAACGTCGAGTCAAATAATCTTTTCATTTGAAAAATTAAATTTTTATTTTTTATTCCTTTTTCAACGTGAGATGCGTATCGTTAAAGATACACAACATTGCATTCGTTACGCACCGTACGCGTTCCATTTTCCGCATGAACGTTCGTCAGGGCGGTCGCGCTCGGCCTCGTGACTTTAATCGGAACACTACCGGGGGAGAACACACGAGTGGGGCTTCGCGAAGCCTCGCAGCGTGCGCATACATCGCCCATATATCCTGCGCGTCGAAATCCAATTTCGCTGATTTTTTTTGTATTTTATTTATTTTTTGCCACCTTATTTTACCAGTGAAGAAAAAAATGAAAATTAAAATTGGAACGATCGGAAAGACGTCCCGGTGAATTCCGTCAGCACGTTGCACATCCTATCACTCGGCAACATATCAACGACCGAGTCTTGTATTATTCTCGAATAAATGCCGGGTCTGATCGGGGATGTGTTTTTCTCTCGGGCCAGGCATTTAAGTTGGTTCGTTGCGCTGAGAGAGGTGCTCTTAAGATCGCTATCTCCAGGATTGGCTCTGCCAGTTGTTGCAGGCTGGTCATTAAATCTTCTCGCTTCTGTGCCCGCCACGACGTCTCTCGGGCTCGGCATGCAGAGACGTCCGTCGAACATTTTTTTTTGTTTTTTAAGCCTCGATAGTTTTCCCCATCCGAGACGTAGGACGGACTTTATCGCTGTCCGAGGACGATAACGCCGCCGGTCCGTTCGCCTGGTGCTATTTTCGTACGGCAGGCTGATTGGTTTTGCTAAACGAAATAACAAAGATCGTTTATTGCGATCGTTTACGATTTGTGTATATCATATCGAATGGCGAGGGCTGCGTGTAACGCTTTAAGCGATTTCTGTGTATTTATTTATTTGCATGTTCACAGGCGTAAGCCATTTAGAGGGCGGTATTGATATATCGGTCAAACATAGTATTGACAGTAGGGAGGGATCGCGTTATAAAGCACTTTGCACTTCTACACAAAATTTGAATATATAAAGGAAGAAACTAATTTGCAGATGGCTTTTTCGTTTATTGCAAATAAACTTTAAATATATAAAATCCTATATATAAAAATCATTATTTTTTTTCTCTGCAGCCAATCTCGAGGAGACGCTGGACCTTTCGTTGTCGCTGCAGGACTACCATCTCCAGGAAGTAACGCTCTACGCGAAGCAAGGAAGAAGCATCGGAGCAGCGCTCAGTTCCCAGGACATAATGGCGCTCCAAAGACAGGAGGAGCGAAGAAGACAGCAGGCGAAGCAGAGCGTTTTTGGTTTCATGTTCAGAAAGTCGAAGGAGAGTTCGCTGAGCATCGACAGTCTCGGTGGCAGAAGCGTGTCGCCGGCGAGGAGCGACGAGACCGGAAGAAGCGTGAGTCCTCTGGCACCGCCTGCAAGGCCTCAGCGAAAGAGAAGACCAGCGCCGAAGCCTCCGGTTCAAACTTCCGTGTCGGTCGGCGACGAGAGCAACGTCGACGGATCGAAAGACAAGCTCGTTATCAGTCACAGTCGGAACAGCAGCGACAGCTCCGGCTATCACGAGGCCTCAGTTCTCAGTGACAATCCCGACTCCGGAGCGAGAATGCCCGAGACACTTCCGCGAAGAAGCAAACCACCCTGCTCCAAATCTGAGACGTCGAGGAAACTCGCGCAGACATCGGAGTCCAGCAAGAGCTTGGGCAACCTGGCCATGGCCTCTGGCGGGCTCAGTCATGGAATCAGCAGCACCTCGATAAGCTCGACGGGTCAGTAATAAAAAGGAGAATTTTATTGTCCGGTTTGAGATCACGGTGTCTAGAAGGGTCCCTGAAATCCCATCGGGCCTTGAAAAGTCCTGGAAATCATTTTACGTCACGCATAGAGATGTGAGATATTTTGTAAACTGACCGTAAAAACACCGTATTTTTACCATATTATCACGTAATTTCTTTTTCTCAACATTTTGTGATTCTGCATATATGGCCACGAAAGTTTCTCGTAAATTTACTGTAGAAACTGGTAAACAATTATCTATCGTAGATGTGAAAGTAGAGGTCACACATTTTTTTTGGTAAATTTACCGTCAAAACGTATAAAATCTGCCTATTTAAATGTGACATTGCGGGTTGAAAAATTGTAAAATTCACTTATTTAGTTGTGATATTACCGGTAACAACATTTATTTAGTAAGAGTGCCGTAATATTTGTCGAAAATTCACCATGTGCTGTTGGGATTTTAAATAACTATGAGATAGTATACTTTTATTATTAATGAGGTAGTAGTCAAAACGGTCACGTACCGCATTTTTACCCGTCACATTTACCGCTCACAACTGAGCATTGACCATTATTGTGTTCTTAAAAGTTCCTTCATTTTTATTTAGTCAGTAAAAAAAGGAATTTGCAGACGGCTTCCTCATTTATTACAATTTTGCACATAGCTTTCTCCATGAAAAACTGCGTTAATCGATTTTGGCTTCCTCATATAGAAAGCTATAGGCAAGATTGTGATAAATGAGGAAGCGGTCTGCAAATTCATTTGCACCTTTTTTCGTTACATCTTCGTAAAAAAATGTCTACATTTCATAAAATTGAATAGGTCAAAAGTTACCGCAAAGTTTGTTGTAGAAAATCGATAGCTGGAATTTGTATAATCCGTTTTTTGAGGCCATGTCTGAAAAAGACAAATTATTCGGAAAATTTAAAAACATCAAAATTCCATACAATTTTATCATTTGGATAGATTACGGCCAAATTTAGTACCAAAGGTCTTCTTAGGAGCTTTGTATTATATTTGTATGCAGTTTTAGGACGATAGCTCAACATTTACGCAAGTTAGAGTTTACCAAGCCCCTTTTACAAAAACGTCCAAATTAAGACGTACCTTGATTTTTACTTTCGCACCTACAAGTACCAGACACCTCAAACCAGATCGCCGAATAGCTCGGTGTAAGTTCGTCATTGCCGTTTTAATGCATGAGTTTCGTGTTTTCTTTCCTTCCGTTGCTACCAGATTCAAGTGAGTCAAGTGAGTCAAGTGAGTCGAACCCTTTCGTCAAACCTCAAAGTTTATAACCCAATAGCAAAAAAAAAAAAAAATTCTTTAAAAAATTGGAAGATAAAATAAATATTTATTATAATTTTCACAGGTATAAGAAAGAAGCGAGCCGCGCCTCCACCGCCGATAGCGAGACCGCTCTCGTCGGCGATTTCGACCCAGGCGCTCGAGCGCATAGTCGACTCCGAGGAATCTTTGACCTCCGACATCGACATCTCAAAATCCCCCTCGGACATCGCAGCCTCCTCGAAAGCGAACTCCGACATCGGTGTAAGTTCGAAAGCGAACTCGGACATCGGCGTGCATTCGTTCGGCTCGAAGCAGTCGTCTGAGATCGGCTACAAAATCGATTCGGAGTTCAGAGCAGCTCTGGCCGGTCACGAGGAGAAGATCTCCGAATCGGAGCGGCGTTCAGCACCGGAACCTCCGGCAGCGAGATTCAAACCGACCCTTGAAATCCCGGCGCGTACTCCGAAGTCGGAGCAGACGATCGCGTCGTCCCTAGACGAGCCTGACAGAGTAGAATCTGCTAGAGTAGTTAAGAAAGGTAAGCTAGAGCGTAGCCCGAGCAGCATAGAAAACAATTTCCCCTCGTACAGTTTTGTATCGCAGAGCAGCCTCGAGAACGTGCTGGAATTGGGTGAGGCGACGGATCGCGGAAGAGAAGAGTCGCAACAGGGTAAACAAGGAAGCTCGAGAAGTGCTCGGAGCGTGCCCGATCGGAGCCCGCTTAATTGTCCGAGATCCAAATCGAATTCCGAGCTTACGGCATCGAGGCACGTAATCGGATCTTGCGGCCACAGCGCGGGAACGGAAGTTTCCAGGAAATTACAAAAGTCAAACAGTCTCGTGTCTCGAGGAAGCGGCAGGAAGTCGAACGCCTCGAAGACCGCGAGTCTGAACGACGCTGAGGAATCGTCGCTCCGAGCCATCGGCGAGAATTCCACGCTGGGTCGTCGCGACCGCACCGAGGACCGACTGTCGGTGAGGCGATTGGAGAAGATACCTACGATAGCCGATCTGGGGAGGATCGAGTACGATGCCGATGTTATGCCGTGCTGCGGTATTCTCGAGAGCAGATTCAGTCCCAGCAAGCCTCACTGCGATAATTACATATGCGACGAGAGATGCAAAACGAGAATGCTGCAGCACAGCTTGAGCTTTCAGAATCGGAAGACGCTGAAGGAGACGAAGATCGTCAGCAGCTTCGAGGGCTCGAAAGGACTCTCGACCTCGCGCAGTTTCAGCTCGAGGATCGACAAATCGCTCGCATCGCCGAGGACGGATTATCGCGATCTAAACGATCGAAAAGCTTTGCCGAAGCTCGGAGATTTGAGAACCACGAATTATTACGATGATCCGATAATCTCGAGTTATCGTTTCGATAAATCCTTTAGCGATTGTCTCGATGACGATTATCGCGAGGATTCCGTCGAGCCGACGCCACCTCCTTTAAGCACTCTTCAGATCTTCGCTATCTCGACGAAGCCGATCGACATTCAGTTGTCCCCCACAGACGAACCCGTGCCGAACGACATCGACAAACTGCCGTCGCTGCCGATACTCAGCCGGTCCGGCTCGAAAACGGGTTTCGAGAAGAAGCTCAGCATACTCGAACCACCGCCACCGGGTCTGGTCAGCCGGCAGGAATCGAACGAGAATTGGAATCAGTTCTTGATTCAGCTCAATTCCATACTCGAGAGCAGGACCGGTGAATTCGTTTGAGTCGCAACCGGCTCTTTACGACTTTATTCGACCTGTTTCCGAGAGACGACTCGCTTCACCCAATTCCGTCGCCCGAGGTCTTACTTGATCTCGGTAAATTGTTCGATACGCTGGTTAGGATTGTTTTTATTTAGATTATTTTTTTTTGTTGAGACTGAGTTGTGTCTTTTATTTTATTTTTTATAAGATATTTATTTATACAATTTATATTATTTTCATAATATATTTAATAACCTTGAAGGTATCTGCATGACATGAAAATTCATCTTTGGCCAGTCTCCGGCGATGCACTAATTTCGGGGGAAAAAATTGTTCACTTGTGGAACTTTATTCTCCGAGCGAAGTTTGCGCGATGCAAAATACAGCGGTTGTAATTGGCTGAAATTTTGGCTCGTGCTAATATCTTCAGGGTCACCATATTTACCAGTTTTCTGTTATCCTGTTTGTATACTTTGCTCGTTCGGAATGCACCCGACTTGCCGCACTGTGCCGCACGCTCTTTCGCCTCTCGCGACTCGTCGAGTACGTTGCACGACTGTTGACTCTTTTTACTACGAACTGATCTCATCCATTTGCACTGAGAAAAATAACATGCTAAAATCAATTCAATCTTTTTTTCTTCGGTAGTTTCTATGCAGTATTTTATTTCGTACGGGAATACGATTTGGGGATGTAAAATTGAATTTATCGATTCAAAAGAAATTGCGGTTCGATCGAAATGGGTCAATAATTTTTTTCTGCGATCGAAGTAAAATTGTATTCATCGGTTCGAACAAAATTACGGCTCGATTGAAAATGTTAAATTTTTTTTTTTGCGATCGAAGTAAAATTGAATTTATCGATTCGAGCAAAATTGCGGTTTGGGCGAAAATCTTTAAGCCCCGTGTTTATTATTTTTCTCAGTGCAACGATTAATTTTCCTCACTAACATCGTACGGTGGTGGTTATAGAAAATTTTTCTTTTTGTTTATTAATCACCTACAGAAGCTGGTCCGCCGATTCCCAAACCCCGTAGCATCGCTGCTAGTCCAGTAGTCGGAGCTTGCGAGCCGCCGTTCCCCGTAGCGCCTCGACGTAGACTCCTCGAGCCAACGGTCAACGATCCTAAATTTGTCATTTCGAGTGAAATCAATCATTCACCCGAAAAAAACGAAAAAATGCTTCCGAAGAAAAAACCTGAGAAGAAAAACGATTCGTCAACGACCGCCGATATCGAACCGCAAGAGAAGCGAGCGCCACTCCGTCGCCAGTTAACCGCCGACCAAAGCGCGATCCGGACGGATTCAGGACCGGCTCGCGCACTCAAGCACGTGAAGAGTCCGGATGACCTGTACGGTGTCTCAATGGAATTCGCCGAAGATAATTCATCGGAAAGTGTCTCAAAAATTGCTACGAAGAAAAAAGAAGAGAACAACGATTCGTCGATCCCCGCCGATGTCGAGCTGCGAGAAAAGCGACCTTCACTTCGTCGTCGATTTTTCGCCGACCAAAGCTCGAAAGCTTTCAAGACGAGCAGCATGATCGGGATGGATGCGGAAACATATCCACCGGTTCGCGCACTCAAGCACGTGAAGAGTCTAGATGATCTGTACGGTATCTCGATGGAATTCGCCGACGAAGATGTTCCGGAGGATGACCATTCGCCGTCGAGGGTTCGATCCTGTGCGGTAATTTCTACGATTCCGAAATGCGCTCATTTGACTCCAAAGATGGACGACGAGTCGACTACGATCGACAAGGAGTCGAAGGCCAGTTCAGGAAAGAGCGCTAAATCGATGATCGACCGAGCGGCGATCGCGTCGAGCGTTCCAAAACGAACGAAGGTCTTCAGGAGCCAATCGGCAATGAACGACTTCGACGTCAATCCGTTTGAGAGGCACACGAGACACTTCACGTCCCATCCCGAGGATTTCACCTGCGCGATGAATCCGAACGTTTCCCGAAGTGCTTTGAACATCGAGGCGAACGTGGCGAGAAACAGGAATTTCGAGACTGAGGCGAGCCAGCCGGAGGAAATGCCCGGAGTCGGTATCGAGAATTATCCACCGTTCGTTACTGCGGGAGCGAATTTGGCCTGCGAGGGGGATTCGCCGGTGGCTAGAGTCGAGGAAAACTGGCCGCTACGATTTGTAGAACGTTCAGGTGCATGCAAGTAGATTTTACTAACACAGTAGAAAAATTAACTAAATTCCTTATTGTCGAACTTTGGTGGAGGTTTCACTCTATTTCCGTCCAGCACTGCCGTCACATTTACTTATTTATTTAATGATCAACGGGCAACGCCCAGTCACTGGTTAATCAGTGGTTAATCGGTGATCTGAGCGACCAGTATGTGACTTAAAATAACAATGAAAAGTAATATAATACAAGAGTGATTTGCGATACTAGTGCGGTAATAGTAATTTACGATACTAGTGCGATAAAACTTTTTCTGACGAGTGCTGCAATCACACAAGTTCTGAAGAAGTTTTTCGCACAAGTATCGTTCCAAATTTTACTTCACAAGGTGTGAAAATGAGGTTTTTTACGCACGCTAAGCGTGCGTAAAATGCAATTTTCGCCCCGAGTCTAATAAATCATTACATTCTCGATTGGGATAGGTTTTTGCGTCACGACCCCGTGACGAGAAAGAAATCCGACATAACGATCCGTGTTTTTCTTCCACCCGTCGCTAATAAATAAATTTCGATTTTTTCCTCAGCTACCGGAGATCGACCGACGGAGACGGATATCCTGCTGCAAAAAGTATCAGACACCTTGTCGAGTTCTCTGCCGCTTTTGGAGTCGTCGGTTCTCGCTGTGGCGAAGCTGCCGCCTGAGCCCGAGGACATCGCCGCCGTGCCACGAGAAATCATCGTCAAACATCCATCCGCTCCCCCGCGTGCGAAAGACGAGTTCGACCGTCTTCCCGAGACATCCGATAACTACCAAGAGTCCAAGGAAGATCCTGAGCCGGTTCAACACACAGAAACGAAAAAGCGCGAATCGCTGTTGTCCGACAAGAATCTCGTCGATGCGAGTACACCGAACGCAACGATAAATTCTCAGCAGGACACATCCGACTACGTGTCGGCGACGGGCGACGATCTCTCGATCACCGATTGGGAATATCAGTTGCCGGCTCCGCCGAGCGCCTTCAGGGACAATATTTCCCCGGACTTCGACGGTTACGATACGATAACGCTGCGCTCCGTCGAAGCTTTCAAGGAGCCCGTCGCGGAACCCGAGGAGGTTCCGGTCGATTCGCCTGTGCGCGAATCGCCAGTACCGCCTCCAGTGGTATCGAAAGAAATTCCGGAGATTCCGAAACCCGCAATGGTCCAGAAAGTTGAAAATTCTCGATCGCAGGAAGCGGATCCGTCCCAGCCGACGAAGCCCAGACTTAGCTCTCGGACGTCGTCGGAGAGTCGAAGCAGCGATAAGAGCTCAGAATTGAAGAAAGAAATAATCACGGAACTGGCGACGAAGATCGAGAATGGAAGTTTGTCTCAGGCGAACGGCAGAGCGTCCGAGCAAGATTCTCGGAGAACTTCGGCCGAGTGTGCGGCACCGAAAATCGCGCCGGTTGACAACACACTGTCGAACTTCACGATCACGACTTACTCGAGACAGAAGAGTTTGAACATATTCGAGGAGGAGCCGGTCGAGGAGAGACGAACCGTGCCGATTGTGAAGAGTGCGGAGGAAAAAGTCGAACGGAGTTTCGCAACGCTCGGAAGAAACAAACCGGCGTCTCGGAACTACAACGGGAGCGTTGGTTCAAAAAACGCGTTCAACAAAGCCGAGAATGTTTGTCGATCCGAGGAGAAACAACCGGCTATAGAGAGAGCGCAGAGCGTCGAAGATGTCATAGCGTCGGAGATAGTTTACAAGAAACCCGAGGAAAAAATTCATTTCGGTCAGCACGACTCGCTGCTGAGACGACCGTCGCTCAGCAACGGGCACGAGAAATCCACGGTGGTTCACAGATCGAAGAGTTACATAATGCTGGCGAACAACACGAAGTGGCGAGAGAACCCTGACGTGGAGAAACGGGAGGCGAGCTCGAAGAACGAAATCGACGATGGTCGAATCGTCAAATCCACCAGCGTAACGAACTTGAATCAGGAAACTCCTCGACAGAACGAGAAATTTTCGCAGTGGAGGGAGAATATTCTGAAGAGACAGGAAGAGCCGTCCAAAGAGAAACAGCTGCAGTCTCTGCAGGTAATTATTATAAATAATAAAGTTGGGAGGTCATCCATGGGTTCCCAATGGCTGCTCGATTTTGGATTCCATGGGTTCCTAACAAACGCTCGATTTCGAGAGTCTACTGTTTTACAATCCGTCACCCGTTAGAATGTCACCTCCACAGTTCTTGACCCTGTTAAATAATCTGCGTATCATTGACGTGTCAGGAAAGGTTAGAATATTCTGATTGGCATTTGAAGCTTTATTTTGGATATAAAATAGATAAATGGACAGCACGGGAGTAAGATCTGAAAATCATAAATCAATCCCATATGTTATATTCTCGAGATTTCGACGTTCATAGCGTATGGGAGTGGAATCCGAATTCCGATTCCTCCGTTCTTAATCATGATGGAACTTGTCTCTTTTTCCCCAATTATCTACGTATTATCATCTTCCAATGTAATATTATTTATATCAGATATAAATGTGCTATTATAACGTATGGACGTTATGTAAATAAAGTCCTGTAAAAGCCTTCTACCTGTTAATAAATAATTAATTAAATACATTTTCCAGGTTCTCAAGAGCATTTTGCCGCAGTTGAAGAGCACTCAACAGACGGAGGAAAATGTCCTGGATTCGTCGAGCAGAAAGGACCATTCCCGCGACAAGTGGTAAGTGCGGGCTCGTTCAGAAAAAAAAAACTCATATTTCACGCTGCTCTAATTTCACATCACGCATCGTTTTTTTTTTCAGTTCGGAGCCTCTACCGGAGGAGGATCGGATCGAGTCGAAGTCGAGCCCGGTGGAAGAGCGACCGGTCGCGGAGTCTAAACCGCAGAAAAATGTTGAAGAGGCCACAACGAAGCGCTACAAGTACACAGGACCGCCGGCCATAAGTCTGGGAAGTTGGTCGGAGCGGCCTCGCGTGAACGTTCAGCTGAAGATGGACACGGATTACAAGTTCGGTGGGAACAACACATCGGGCGCGAAGACCGTCGTCAACCTGAACGGAAGGAGCGACGAGAAGAGGGACGATAATCGGTCCAAGGAGAATTCAACGAGCACGTTGCCGAAGAGCAACGCGCCGTTGCCGAAGAGCAACGCGACGTTGCCGAAGAGCTTCGCGACGAACGGAGTGTCGACGAGCAACGGGACTGCAGCGCGCAACGAAGTGTCGCACCTGCGGAGGCGAGACACGGAGGACGAGCTCGCCAAGAAGCTGATAACTCACACCACAGCCGCGGGTTTCAAAAAGCCAACGCTGAACAGAATCGGCTTTCAGGAATCGAAGAACGGTGGGCCGATCGAGGACAAGCCAATCGTCACGAGCGTAGCGCTGAAGAAAACTCACATCGAAAGGTCGGACTCGCGCGTCGACCAGCAACAGCGCGACGACGAGGACGACGAGAGGATCGATACGAAGCCGGTGAGCTTCAAAGAGTTGACAAAGACTTTCGGTCAGGAAGTCTGCCTGAGAAGCAATCCGAAGCGCGTTCTGCAGAACAGGCACAGCGATTACTACGGAACGAGAACGGACGTTCAGCAGAGTTTCTCGAGCACGCGAAACGGTCAAGCGGGATTCTCGGAGAACGAGGCCAAGAACGCCAAAAATTACGGAGTCTCGAACGGCGTGCAGAAAGATATTGTTCGCCCGACGGTGAAGAGATACACTTCGGTCGTCGGCATTCAGTCGCAGAACAACAACAACTATGCCGAGAACGGCGAAACGATCGTGAAGAGTCACAACGCGACAATGAAGATGAACGGTTTGATGCCAGTCGTGAAGGGATTCAAGATACAAGTCGCCCAGAACGAGACCAAAGCGAACGGTTTCTCGGTCGTCGAGAACTCGAAGAAAAGCTCGAGCGTGCCGCCCGTTCCGCCGACGATGCCGATCATCACCGGAGTCACGCTGAAGAACAGCACGAGACCGAAGTCCATGCCGGTCTGCAACGCCGATCCGAGGGACCAGTTGCTGGAGTCCATCAGGAGTTTCGGCGGGCGCGACAAGCTCAAAAACGTCAATACCTTCTCGTAAATTAAGGGTCGTTCGATACAGCGCCTTGATTTGGCACGCGTAGATATTATGACCCTAAAGATATCTGCACGACATCAAATTTCGTCTTTGGCAAATCTTTTGCAATGCATTGCTTCGGAAAGAAAAAAAAAGTTTACTCGTAGAATTTTATTCTGCAGGCGAAGCTTGTGCGATGCAAAACACAACCGTTGTAACTCGGTGAAATTTACTGTTGCAGATATCTTGAGGGCCATATAAATATAAATATTGGTCATTGATTGATCGTATCGAATCGGCGTACACTGCAGAATAGGATTTTTTTTTCGTTTCGTCGGAAAGGTGAAGATTGATTTCGCGGATTGCGAACTTCCGAATGTAAATATTAGGCTTAGGGATTATTAATATTCATATCGCATAATTCCTTAAGGAAAACGTTAGTCACCTGTTTTACTTTAATGATATATCGAGTGCGTCCGCGAGGAAGTTACTCGGGTGCTCCATTACATATATAACTATCGATCAAGTTGTAAAATCATCGTGTTCTACACTTCATCGTAATTACTTTTATTTTGCTTCACCGATATGGTAGCTCCGCGTGAATCGGGATATCCATTATCGAAGTAGCATAGTTATATATGTCATGTACATAATCGTACTCGATATTGTAACGAGACATTCGGTTTATTCATTGACAATCGCGCACTCGCGAAGTTTCGAGCGAAAGCAAACTCTACGACCGTCGAGAGGGATTCGAGAGAATCCAAGTCGTCCCGTTTATTTTTCTTCGCTACTCGTGTGCGCGCATCGCCGATCGGGAGCGTCGACAGAGGACGTGTAAAAATTATTTGTAAAACAATAATTTCGTCATGATTTGTCGGAAAAAAAACCTCTGCCATATCGGATTGATTCAATGGATCCGACGATGGTTAAATTATCTGAATAATTAAATTGTAAGAGTCGGTTTAGTCATTGTTGAGAGTAGCTTACCCCAAAAAATAATTACATTCGTTTGTACATAAAGAGATGGAACCGTGGAATTGTATTTTCTTTTATTTTTCTTTTTTTTTCTTTCGAAACGGCAACGGATTTGGCGCTTCTGTCCATCGGTGTAAAAAGATAGTTTATTTTTTATTACTTCGTAGATATCGTATAGTATTTCAACACTGCTCATTCGCGTACGGGAGTTCAGATGTAAGAGTTATTTAAGTTTTTTTTTCTCTTTCTTTCCAAGTTCACGAAGACCGTTTCTACAACTCTAGCTTTGGTCAACGATTTTCACAGTTTAATAGATAATAATAATACCAAAGTTGGTTGCGGACGGATAATGATGGATGGACTATTATTTAATTAACAGAGCAATAACGACTAAACGCGTGCTAATTATCGCAAAGTAAATAAACTTTATAAGTTTCTATAAACGGGACCAAAGGTAATACACACTCTTTTTATTTTACATACAACACACATATATATATATATATCGTACAACGAATTAACGTGTCGTCGAAAAAAAATAAAAAATAAAAAATATATATATATATATGAAACGTAGCGCAAGTTGCTTGAAGTGAAGCTGGTCAGTCGAATTACTAATGTAAAAAAAAAACAACAAAAAAATTGATATTCAATATTTTTTACAATGAAAACTTTTCCGGAACGTGGAACTTTCCACTTTCGTTGTGCCTTACGAAACATCGACCGTTTGCGTCGGGTTGCGAAACATTTTGAAAACGTATCACACCCTGGCGTATTTGATGCAATCAGGGACGTTCGGATAAGCTCTCCGCACCTGCGATTTGCATTAAATTAATCGGCGAGATCAGGCGAACGACGCAGAATCAGGTGGTTTCTTCATACGCGGTGAAACTTTATTGTAAATAAAAAAACACGTATGTCAAACAATGTATTTAATTCCGGCGGCATAAGCAAGTATGAATACCGACGGAATTGTAATCTATTTATACATGTTGTAACTTATACTTGCATTAAAGTTAATCAAAAAATTACTCCCGACCACTTTTACCCGCGCCTCCTCGCGCAATTCCGAAGCCGTTTGTCACGGAGGAATAAAACGCAAGACTGGGAAGTATAGACGGAAACAACGTTTAATCGAATTTCAATACAGCGATATCGTAACAGCACCATCGATGTCAATTCGCTTTATCTCGAGTCCGAACATCGAATTAACAACTTTATCGGAGCACCAATTGATTATTGCGGTTCGCATAACCGTTCGAGTTCATACATCGTTAAAGTTTCGTAAAAAATACTCTTTTACTTTAAAATACACAGTACGCGCGCGTTCAATAAGTTAATTCTACAATAAAGAATACGCGCCACTCGTTCGCGGGCGAAACTTTTCAGGCTTTTCTCGACATCGATTATTTTTTCTTCGATTTTTATAACAACTGTATTATACTATCGGTTATTTTTTTGTTCGTTTTTCTTTTTTGTGCTTTCCAATAATCACAGTTCGGAGCATCGTTGACGACTGACGATTAGACGTCTTTAAATATCTACAAGGCATTAGATGCGTATAAATTTCATCGGTGATATGTTCGTCGAACCCGCGAGAGCTGCCGCTCAGTGGAGTCCCAGCCTACTCGTCGGGAATAGGAGTATTGCAATTACCGTGCCACAACTTAACGTCCGAATCGCACCGCGAATAATTCGAGAACACATCGGTGTAACCGCGATCGCGCCACCACGTGCACAGTTGTCTGTTCCAGCCACAGTCGACCGTGTGTATCAGCTCCGGCCGTTCCATTCCCAGAAGCGTGTAGAAGTCTTGATCTCCCAAGTGACCCTGGAAATACATTATTTGTTAAAAATGTTGATCAAATGTTTACTTCCTCATCGAGGAAGCTACGTTTTCGTATTAAAAAAAAAATTCGAGATTTTAATATCCGAGCACTTTTCTAAAACGTCGAGAAGTGCGATTTTCATCTGGCGGTTTGAAATAGCGACTGACCGTTTAAACGTCCTGATATGGAAATTTTTGAATCTTTGAAAATTTGCATTTTTCGTCCGAAACGAATTCGTGCATCAACTGTGGCTCTAAGAGTAACATAATTTGAAGATTCGTCATCAGTGGGGAAATATGCATTAAGACAAGGCTCAAACAGCCAATTACGCAAATTTCAGTCAGCGATTTTCTACAATAAATTTTGCGAACAATTTTGACTGTTACGAAAGAAAGGTGCAAAGTGCACCTTTCTTCATGACTTCAATTCATGACTTCATGACTTCAATCAATTTGCACATGACTTCCTCATTCATTGGCTTACTCTACGAGTAAGCCAAAATCAATCGACGTAATTTCTCGTAGAGAAAGTTGTGGGCAATTTTTATTTTTTTTTTAATCGTCATACCTTGAAACTATACTTCTCGGTAATGTGATTGACCATATCCTCGCTGACGATTTGATCCCACTCTAGTGAGTTTCTCAATCTTTCGAGATGGAACAGCACGACGCCGCTGTTGTAGCCCGGATAGCCTCCCATCGAGTTGGGCTCGCCGAACATAGTTTTTGGATTCCTGCTTCTGTACAGGTACAGTACGTGACGATATACGGGAGTGAGCTCTGGAGCCAATCCAAAAATGGCTTCGGAGCCAAATTTTTTGAACTCCCCAAAGAGTTCCTTTATGTCCCTTCTGAATTTGGTATCCGCGTCAAACATCACAGCCAGCTTCTGATCCGCTGGCGCTATCTGGTGCAGTCCGAGGGAGAGGAAGAACAGAGCGTCCGAGTAGTATGTTCCTGGCTTGCTGCTGAAATGCGGCGACATCACCGATACAATGTACTCCAGCTGCGAAGCAAGCTTGTGAACGTCATAATATTGCACCTGCAGATAAAAAAAATTGTTTTTAAAAATGAATAATTATTTTTTTAATAATTAATTTTTACCCATGAATATCTCAATAACTGTGCACTTATTGGAAAAAAAGGGTAAGACATTTTTCGCAGTGAATTTATTGAACTTCAACCTTGCGCAGTCAGATTTCTAAAAAAAAAAAAAAACCTTTTGCACACGTCCACAAACATGAGTACAGTTGATGTTAGGTGAAAAATGTTGGGCTCAAAATTATACCTCAATGCACTCTAAGGATTAATGAGATTGCTCATAAATGTACTCTGGCTACAAGGGGAGTTTGCAAACGTAATAATATTGTAAGTGTAGATTAGATTTTTTTGTTCCATTATTAACCCTCGGTGTGTACAGCTCTGTAGCGAATCATTGATTTTTGACCTTGAATACCTCAGTAACTATGCACCTTTCGCAAAAAAACGTTGAAACACTTTTTGCTCTGCATTGATCGAACTTTAAGCTCGCGCAGTTGATTTCCAAGAAAACCTCTTTTCAACCGCCATAAAGCGTGCTTAAAGTTAATGTTAGGCGAAAAATTTCGGGGTAAAAAATCACTTTTGATGCACACCAAGTGTTAGTGAGACGGTAATGCGACCATAGAACGATCGGGCTAACCTTCATGGACTTTCCGGTAACTTTCATCACACCGCCGATCACGTCTTCGGCGATGGCTCGACTTTCCTTGTCGCTTATGACGTGAAACGCGATGTCGACCGACGAGAACCTCAACAGCGAGTCCGTAAATATTCTGAACTTTCGTCTCATCGGAGAGTTGGTCGTAACCTTCGTGAATATGCACCATACGTTGTAATAAACTTTTTCACGCGAATTATCGCCAGGATCGTGACTGTTGGGATTCTTTGGCCCGCTCTTGTTCGTCCCGTCGACGAGAGCTAAGGCGGCCGAAACGTTCGTTCCCTCGGTGGCATTTTGTATACCGAAGTAGTGCTCGCTCCAGTACGCACCATTCGACGTTTCGATGCAATAGAGAACGACCAGGAGTATCGCGACAACTGTCAAATTCAATAGAATCTTGCGTAACAAACGCATTTAACTACTCGTTCGTCATTTTACGACGCGCCGACTACGTCGACGATATCATCGTTTTCCGAAGAAACTCTTCGGCACACGCGGACGGGACACACTTGCGATGAGACTTTCACGTAAACATTGCATTTTATCGATAACCGTCGACAATTATCAACCGCTCTGCTCGAACAACATCACAGTTGGCCGCCATTTGCAATAAACTCCACTGCTGCCAGTGTTTGGAACTAATGGAACTAATTGTAGACGATGTTGTTTTTTTTTTCTTCGTTTTTTTTGTAGATAATAATCATTGTATGGCAATCGATTTTTCCTTATTTAAACATCGATAAGGTAGAGCATCATTTTTACGCCAAACTTGTTTAAGATATAAACTAACTAGGTCGGAGAAACAACATTTATCCGAATCTTGTATAGTATAGATGGCGCTTGTAAGGCGGTTTTGGACCGATTCAGCTTTTATGGACTCAATTTAAGCAAGCTTGCGAATAAACGTAAACCGCAAATGTTTCTTTTTTTTTATAAGCGCTTTGTTTATAAGCGCACTTAAGCGTTTAACATATAATCTCAAGATCGCGAGACCGTGCCCGCGATTATGATTTTTTTTTTTTTTTCATTTTTCTTTTTGAATTTGTAATTTGGGTTGTGTTTTACTTTTTAGCTATGTTGTGACGTCATCCCGGAAATGCGTCACATCCGGTTTGAAAATGTCTTTTTTCGACCGGAAGTGATGTCATTTAGGAAAGGGAAAGTCACTTCCAGTCTCCCAATATAATATTCCTCTAGATTACGTTACTTCCGGTAGAAAAAAAAGTGTTTTCAAACCGGAAGTGACGTATTTCCGGTATGTCGTTACATCCGGTCGAACAATGAGATGAGAATTTTAAATCTTTCTGTGGAAAGTATCTCGAATGCAGTCAAGAACAGAAATGTATGAAGTAAGGAACACAAGAAAGTGGGTAAAAGAACGTTTGACGACGAAGAAAAGAAATGGTATAAAGTCGGGCGCGAACTCGCGACACAACAGTTTAGTACACTTTAGTACACTTTAGTACACTTTAGTACACTTTAGTACACTTAACATCAAAGCGATTATTGAAAGAAAGTGTTTGCGGCTTATGTTCAATCGCACGTTCACTTGAACTATTCAATAAAAGCTTAATGAGGTCCGAAACATGCTTACTGCACGATCTGTACAATATAACTGCGGATCGATGGTGTTTCTCCGACCTTATTTACAGGGTCGAAGTAATTACATGCAATTGCGATTAACGTCGATCATCGAAGACTCAGAGAAATCGAAAGTGAAAATCTTTCCAATAATAGATCGATACAAAAAAAATTATATGGAACATCTTACACTCTCGACTTTATATAGAACGATCGATACCCGTATTCTTTTAATCTTATCAATGTATCGTTATGTGCCTTTATCGGGAGGTAACGAAAAGATAACATAGTGGCTTGCCGTCGAAAGATTTTCATTAGTTATCGATTTAGTGCTGCATGAGGATCGTTCCGCTAATACCGGATAAATGTTGCGTGCAACATTGTACTTCACTCTACTGGCTAACATAATTTGATTCGGAGTTTCAAGTATAACGAAACATTGGAATGTTTTCCGGCACGGAAAGTTACAAGATATCAAGATCAATCAGGTAGAAAAATCTTTGCGGAGGCTTCGAGAAATAAGATTGACCATCGTCATGGATATCATTCATGCATCAGTATGCATGACACGCATGATTATTGCATTTGTAAATTATGCTTTTGTTACTTTTGCTGGTTTCTTTGAAGTTTTTTATATTTTTCATATTTTTATTTCATTTAATTTTTGCTATTGTTATATTTTTTCATATCTTTTAATTTCTTGTACTTTTGGTTTGTATACTTATGTTACTTGTACCAGGCGGCACGGTGGTCTTAGCGCGCTAAGGGCCCGGAACATGTAATAAACAGATCTGTCTATCTATGCATTAATCTCCAGTACACAGTAAAAAAAGTTTGTAATTTTTACAACAACTTATTGTCCACAAATCCACCATCTGGCTCCAGTTTTACAAAAAAAAGTACAAACTCAAATTGTGAATGACACGGGGAATGAATCTAAAACTAACGAGTTTGTCACTTATTTAACGAAATAATTTTTACAAAACTTCGTATTTCGATTTTACGAAATTACTTTTTTTATTGTCTAGCATGACTTCGAAACTGAAGTCAATGTTTAAACGGCAAGTGTCGCAGCCGATTCGCACTGACGTCGGGAACACCGAGGAATCGAGTGCCATTATGCAAGAAATGAAAGACGTCCCGCCGGAGTTTCTTCGGCGTCGAATGAACGATAAATCCACGTCGTCCTACGTCGAAGACAATTCGACTGAGGGTGTAGTCGTTCGTCGGGGAAGAACTGGGATAAGGCGACACAAGTGATAAATGCATTTCCACGTGAAAACACGTTAACCCTTAGTCTGCATTAGGGGTCATTTTTGACCCAACGTTATGTCGTGTAATTTTTTTGCCTAACGTCAACTTTAAGCACATTTTGATATCTGACTGCGCGAGCTTAAAGTTTGATCTATTCACTGCTAAACGTCTCTCAACCTTTTTTTTGCAAAAAGTGTATTAGTTACGAAGATATTCGAGGCCGAGGGTAAATTGACCCCGCGTGGACGTAAAGTGAAGTGAAAGTCACGTGATGGAGTCAGGAATGAGAGAGAGATAGCATTGGCCTTTCGGCGAAGCGAGAGAGAACGACAGAGAACGTATTTCACTTCACCTTAAGGACATGTGAAACACCTTCCTCCCGGTCCATCCCGGACTCAGTCGGTATCAAAAACTGTAATAAACTTTTCTCACGACTTCTCGTATGTACGTTCAAAAGAAAAGTCACATCTAAAGCGGATATCATCACGGCTTGCGACGACGTTCTTCTTTTGATCCTGAATGCCAGAATCCGTGAGAAAAGTTGATTCCAGTTTTTATTACCGACCGCGGTACTTCACCTGCTCTTAAGGTGACGGGAAATACCGCCGCGGGTAACAAAAACTGCACTCAATGCCGTTTTGAGAGTGCAGAACGCCGAGAGAAAAGAAAATTGTCTTTTCATCACCCGGTGCGGAAATGGCCACTTTTCCGCCCGCTTCCCGTGCGTAAAACCGCCATTTTCGCACCTTGTGATGAAAAATTTCGTACATCGTACACCGTACTCGCCTTCGGCTCGTGCTCCAAACTCACACTCGTTAGAAAAACGTTTTTCGCCCTCGTGGAGTAAAGTATTATTTCCCGACTTCGCTAAAACAACCACATTCCTTGCGTGCAATACGGGCGGAAAATAGCCTATTATTGACCGATGACCATTATTAACCTGTGCGCATGCGCAGTACAATTTCATTACTCCCTAGGGAGTAATAGGGCTCATTACTCCCTCTGGAACCTCTATTACTCCCGGGGGAGTAATGGTCATTGGCGAATATGGCGATTTTGCGACGCAAGAAATGTGGTTATTTTAACGAAATCGAAAAAAAAAAAATCGTATGTGACAAGGGAGGAAGTGCATTTTCACCTCGCGTGAATTTCTGCCTTCGCTTCGCTCGGGCATCAAACTTCACACTCGGTGACAATACGCACTTTCCTCCCTTGTGGCATAATATACTAATTCTCTGAGGAATTGGCAAATGCAGGGAAAGACAATTTTCTTTATCTCGGCAGTCCGCGGCCTTCAGTAGAGTTTTTGTTAATGGTTTCGCTACGGAGGTCTGCACACTAAGGGTTAAAGGATCTGCCCTCATTTCTCAAAGTCTCAAGAATTCGATCTTGAATTGCAGCACATCATTGGGAGCGATCGAAGATCTATTGAAGTGCCCAATTTGCAAAGACAGACTGAAGTCACCGCGAATGATGCCGTGTCAGCATACCTTTTGTCAGAGATGCCTGGAGAAACAATTGGAGAACTCTAAGGCAGACCAAAAGGGTAAGATAATTCCACAATCCGTGTGGAATATTTTTTTCTTCATATATCTACAGTAGTGATATTAAAAGGCCACGGGCGACGTTTAAGCCAGTTCGCGGAAGCAATCAGTAAAATCCGATAAACTTCGATATCGGCAAGTCTGATAAGCCAGCTTGGATTATGATCAAGATCTAGGGGAAGAAAAATTATCGCGCGGACTAATCGCTTAATGCACGAAGGCTAAAAAATTGTCCCAACAGCGAAGATTGCTGTGTGCTAATTGCTGACATGCTTGCTTGTTTACTTTATTCTAACTTGCTTCATTATTTGTTTCATCGCCGATGCAGCGTTGATCTGCCCGCTGTGCAACTTGACCGTGTCTGATCGCGCTCCGGATCTTCTGCCGACGAATCTCTACATCGAGAGCCTGCTTCGCGTTATGGAGAATCCTGGGGAAGGTTGGCTACGGCTTGCCACAAGAGCTCCGGTTGTCAGCTTCGCGCCTTTGCCCGATCAAACCTCGGAATCCGACTCTGCTAGCACTGGTCTCAGATCTCCTAGATTGCCGAATCTTTGCAGCCAATGCCCGACCGCATGCAGCAAGGACAACAGGTGCAGACATTGCAAACAGGTGAAGGGATTTTAGAATTTATGGATTTGATCATTAAATATGTATCTTAAGGGGTTGGTAAAAAAAACGATACATTCTGCTCGATCGTCAGATCTTCTGCGACATTTGCTGGATCTCGCACATCGACGAGTTAAAGAAGCAGTTCAACAAAATCATCGGGATTCTGGACACGACTTCCAGCCGATTTGAGACCAGAATCGAGGAATTCAGGGTAATCGGGTTTTTTAAAAATTCTTTTCTTTCAGTTAAATTCGCCGTGCATCAGAGAATTACAATTGATCGATCTATGAACAGGCTCAAGTGGAAGAATTTAAGGATTTGATCGACAGAGACGTAGAAGCCAGGATAGCCGAACTGAAGCTGCATCGAGAGGAGAGGGTAAAGAAATTGAACTACCGAGCTAAGCGCGGTGAAGACCATGCCCTGGAAGTTAAGAGGAGATTGAGCAAAGTCGCGGAGGATGTTAAGGAAATGCAGAATGGATCTTACGATGCTCTGGAAGACAACAACGCCAAGGTAATCCTAACTTCTTATTTTGATCGGCGAAGCACTAAACACGTTGGAAAAAAGAGCTAGTTTTCCTAACAGGCATCAATGACGGTCAGTGTGTACCAATTTGATGCCAATAGTGAAAATCATATAGTTCAATCATATCATATAGTTCAATTAAAATAAAAGGTAAAAGCTCCTATTCGTGACCTAATAATGGTCCTACAGATACTTCGAATCGTTTCTTCTTCGTACACAATCCTCAGATCCTCAACAGGCGCATGCGCAGTACCCCAAATATACACATAATAACTTAAAAATTTCTAATTAACACGTCATCCAAAAAATCAAAAAACCAAAACCGCCGTCAAAAACCGCAGCCGATAGTGAACCAATTTGATACCAATAGTAAAAATTACAATCGATTATATACATTCACTAGCAGTTATGTAGGCTCCCGCGCTTGCATGGATCGCACAATTCATAGCGTGTGGAAATCCATTTCGAAATACATTCTATATGCTATGAAAAGCGAATTCCCGAAATTATTATATAGCATACAGAATGGAATTTCGGAATGCATTCTACATCAAACAAATCCACAATTCCCCAAACTATATATAACATTAAGCTTACCGGAGAAAAGCTCTCATTATTGTTTGTTCCTCCTTGTACACAATTCTCATACGACCCCCATCAACGGCGCATGCGCACTACTCCAAACATCCGCATACTAACTTAATAGTTTCTAATCATCTCGCCATACCGAAAAAAATCAAAAAAACAAAAAGAAAAGAAAAAACCCCCATCAAAGACCTCCGCGAAAAGATTAATTCGATATATAGCCCGTAGTATACAACCGAGTCTCGTCGAAGGGGTGGAGAGTTAGTTGGCAGCGTGCGCGTGAAAACGCGTTTAAAAGTAGCTCCTTTTTCCAAATAAAATCTGGACCACCCCTCCCTCCCTCGTGTACCTGTCCCGTGCAGAATCTCGCGCAGTATTGATCATTCCGGGTCGGGTGGGTGAGGGAGGAGGAGGGAGGTCGAGCCCGAAGCCGGCGGAGGAGGAAGCGGTTTGCGAAGTATGGAATCGGGGGAGAGGAGGAGAATACAGGGAAGAGGAAGAGGGACGAAAGGGTGGGTGTTGGACTGCGCGATGGAGAACGCAGTTGAGGGGGTCGGGCTTTTCGGAGAAGAGATGGTTGCCAGCTACTGCTACGTCTGCTGCGGCCGCAGCCTGGCATAGCATCGTCTGTGGCTCTCGCCCGTATCAGACAGGGAGAGCCGGAAGGTGGTAGAGAAAGTAAGGATCCACCTACGGTCGGTGGCGGAGCGGGTAGGACAGAGAGGAAAAGGGCAACGGCGCTTCTGTATTAGGGCCGACTGCACACTGGCTCGCACCACTGGCGAACCTCGCGAGGGACGGAGGGAGAGACGTTACAGGGATGCCGCACCGAATGTAATGGTGTTGGTGTACCGTAAGGCACGAGCAGCGAACGTCTGTCGCTGACAGCCCATTACCACTGTACAAACGCGCTCGCCTCTCTCCCCGAAGGCCGCACAGTGTTCGGCGAATGTTGTCGCGGTGTGCGAGGCCTGTGTGTGCGTGTGTGCGGGGAGGCACATTGCTGGACCGAAGAGGAGCGTGACTATCTTTGGGGCCGAAGAAAAGCTTGCACCATTGTTTCCGACGACCAGGATGACAGTCTCTCGCGTCAGGTCTTTTTAGGTTTGATAAAGATAAACTGAAATTGGATTTGGAACGTTTCTTGGAAACTCGTGTACTCTGTACGGAAAAAATATTGCGAGGGTAGTTTGTTAAGATAGGGAAAAAATGATTCTGCAACTCCCGGCAAGAACCCTAGATTGTAAAAAAAAATCGTGTGATAGTTGATGTATTAGTACTGGAAGATTTTATGTGTAAGATGGTTTATTAAATTTCATGTAGAGTTGTGATGATAAATTAACGAACGAGATATTAAAAACTTTAAAGATTCTTTGCTTTTAATAACTTACTGCAATTTTAGTATTAAAGTACTTTATATTCAATTATTTACATTAATTTCACTGTACAAAGTTCATTAAGTTTTCATCACGGTCATACAATAAATTTAATTCATACATTTTTAGATAAAAACTTCCATTGCGGTGCATTAAATTTACGATTTTTTTATTTACAGTGATATATTGTGATTTTTTATAGTGTGCCTCGATGCGGCATACTATAAACTGTGGGACGGAATTATTCTCGTCAATGAGATTTACCACCAATCGGTCGACGTTGCTCGATTTAGTGTATCTCGGTGGTAGGGAGAATCGGGATGATATAATGCTTATACCGAGAAGATTCATCGGTGAGCCGGAATGAAAACTCGGCCGACGGGAGTGTGTCACGTGTTTTGCCTCGTGATAAACGAATTTTCGATACCACATCGGAATCCTATTGAAGACAATCGGAACAATATAGAAGCCACTCCGGTTTCGTATAATTCATCTAGAATGTGTTTGATGTATTTTCTTTTTTTTTTTTTTATGAAGACACAATTACTAAAAAAAAATACCCCTTAAATCGAACTGCGCGGGTTTGGAGGTAAAATTGAGCTGCGGGTATCAGCTAGAGTGAATGATGTATAAAACCCGACGGACATGCTGAAAATCTGGCTCTCGTGGTGGAATCAATTTCTCCGGGCTTGTCTTGATATCGGGGACGATCTCGTACACAACGAGGCATACGAGATAGGGAGATGGGGAGAGAGAAAGTGAGATAGAGTTCCAAAGCCTCGAGGAGGTGAACCACGCCTGTTGCCACCCTCGCGAAGACCGTAAGCCACGCCCGCTCTAGCTCGTGCGCTACAATCATCCCCTAGGAAACCCCGCGAGCTCGATCCTGTGCCCGGCGAGGGCTAATAATTCACGTCACGGACACACTCTGCCATAAAGACTCGACAACGCGCTCGTCAGCTCCCCACCCGTTTCTCTTTACTTTTAGTATGCACACTTGTGTGATTTTATAGTTGATTCACGAGTAACCAACTCTCGTTGGTCTAAACGGTCAGTTTCACGTCACTTCCGGTTTGAAAATCTCAATTTTCGACCGCAATTTAAGTCATCTAGGGAAAACGTCATTTCCGGACGAAACATTAAATTTTCATCCCGGAAGTGACGTAATTTATGACATCACTTCCGGTGAAAAGCTAATCATTTTGATAATAACAATAATAATGGTGAAAATAATAGTCATTCTGCCTTAACTAGAGAAACTATTGTTATCGTTTGTCGACAACAAATGTTTGTTAAATGTGGAAGCTTTTTTTGTTCATTCTGTATCGTGGCTCGCGGTGATTCGCACACTCGCGGCATTCAGATGCGAAATTTTGTTACTGGGAACTTGTCAATAACATCGTCAATTTTGTAATGAAATACCCGTTCCCCACGGGAGGCAGACGATAGTCGATAGAGCGTCGGTTACAGCACTATGCGAGTTTCCGGGAGCCTGAATCAGTACATCCATTGACGAGAGCGTCGTCATTAATTCACAGACAATAATTTGATGAGTTCCCAAAGTTCACACGTTGCATTGCCATTCCCGTCGAATAATTGCAATCCTGTAACTCGATTACGTGAAAACACGATCGACGGGCATTAGCACGGCCCCGGGGCATATCACTATGCTTCAGCACTTAAGGGGTCTGCATGAGCGGTGGCACTTTCTTTAAATAATAATTATTCCATTGTTTATCAACATTTTTCAATAATTTTTTATCAACTCAAGCTTGGCAAAACTATGTAATTGAATTGCAAGTAAAATTAATTTCGCATGCAATACCCGACTTCGTTGTCCCAAACTCACGTCAGAAAAAAAAATACTGAAAACCGACCTATTTTTTGGGCCCCAAGCTTATGCAGACCCCTTAATACGATTTGGGTTCATCGAGTCATGAAAGCTTTGCTCAACGAACCGAGAGAGAGACACTCCAAGATGACGAAGTGTTAATCGTTCACCACAGCGTTGAGAAGCTTTTTCTTTTTTTTTCTTGCTTTTATTGCTTTACATTTGTGAAGTGTGCTGAGAGGCCCAGTGCAACGCCACCGCTTCGCAGCCACGCGCCAACTTTCTAACCGTCCCTAAAATTAGCCACAGTGACAGCGCGACCGGCGAATGTCGTACGCGCAGATTGTATATAATGCGGGAGTAGTTCGAGACCCCCCTGCTTCGAGCCTGGGAAAATCAACTGACCTGTAACTAACTGGGGTATCATTAATTCTATAACACGTATGTTTATATCGCTAAGGTCGTACATTAGGAGTCTAGTGGGACGCACGTTTAACTCTCGAGTTGCACGGTAAGGCCAATTTGTCGAGGGAAGCTACCGAGAGTGAAGCGAACGGCCGTCAAACTCGCTCTTCCGAATACGTCGATTTATCCTGCCACTGTCCGTCTATCCGTTTTTCAATATTATTTTTGTCCGCCAGACACTCCTCACCTTTTTTTTCACTCCCCCGTGACCATAGCAAAGGCGACCGCGGTAGAGGAGACAGACGCTTTTTTCGAACGCGGTTTTTGCACCAACGTATCGACATTTCGTGTCTTTCTGGCTGACGCCAGGATTTTTTCCCGAATGGAACAAAAATAGTCTGATACACCGTGTTCCGACTTCCACTTCCGAATCTACAATTGTGCCTCACAAAAATAGAACGCGAAATATTCTAGATAACTTCAAACCAATTTTTCGACGTTTCCTCGTGTTTTGCTATCCGGATCGTTGGTGCTTTTTTATTCTATGTCAATGCGCAAGATTCATGCGTTTCGAGCAGCCAGACAAGCCTCCATCGAATGCAAAGTCGCTTTATGTCGAAATCAATCGTCAGATCGTATACCATGTTCCATCTTCCACTTTCGTATCTACAATTGTGCCATAAAGAAATCGAACGTAAAATATCCTAGTTGCCTTCAAAACTGTTTTTTGAAGTTTCCGCACGTTTTGCTGTCCGGATCGTTGAAAATCTATTCCAACCACAATAAAGTTTTTTTGTTGCTTGTTCTTATTCGTTTTGGAGATGTGTAAATGAGATGAGGTTTGGATCTCGCTCGAGTGCCCGGCGGCGGTATGAGAGTTGTTCTGGTACGAACAGTGATACAAACAGAACGTGGGCCACCAAGCCTATTTGGTACACGTGTCTTTGCACGTTGAATACCGGTCGATCCGCCCTTCCAGCCCGCGAGCGAGAGACGAAGATGGAACGACAAAGGACGACCACACGCTCCGACACGTGATCTCGGCAAGCGGGCTCGGGGGTTGGGGATGAGGTCGGCGGGTGTTGCGGGACCAGGCAAGTTCAGGACCCCGTAGACGCTGGGCTGGCTCGCTTGTCTATGTAAGTGCCAGAAAGCAAAGGGGACACAAAAGTTTACCCCGGCAACTAGCGTAGATCTCGATGTTGCGATGCCCCTGTGTGTACATGCAGTGGCGTTCCGTGTGTCCTCTCAATTGGCCGCAACTTAGCGTCGCATCGATGAGCACACGATTTGCGGGCTACGACGTCAACCGCATTGCTCCGCATGTTTCACGGGCCGGTTGCCCCGGCTACGTACCCAATCGAATTAAACACAAACGAGTCGAGAGACCGAGAGATCGACGGGACGGTCGATCGATTATAAATTACTTCCCCTTTGATTTCGGCCAAGGGTCGGCCAAGGGTTTTTCTTCGATGGGAAACAAGCCCGCGATTCCAAATGCAAACCTTAATGATATTACTTTAGGTCTAATGCACAGTAATCGAAGAATCGTGTGGTCGGCACAGGTGAGGGTGTTCATGTCTCTGCATCGCGAAGCGACGGAACTGATGAATCTGGAATCCACCTGGAGTCCAGAACTGTTGGAGGCCGAGGATGCAGTTGACAATTCGAAACAGAGCCGTATGGACTTTGTGAATCTGCGAGGCAACATTGATCTTTTCTACAGGTATTTGTATAGCTGCATTTATCAACTCGTCAAAAATAAACGTATTTCGGCAGTAATGGAGAGTAATATCCGCTCTTTAGCGTGTCGTCAATTAAAACAAAATTATTCGAACAAATACGGTGCTTGTTGTTAATATAAATTACTTTCGATAACCATCATTGGGACAGTGACTAAAACTCACTTGCGAACGCTAGTCATCTTGTTACTAGCGAGGCGCTACTTTTCATGAGGCCCCTCCGGCAGTTCATCTCTAAATTCCAAATTTACTCTCCTTCGCTCTAAATTCACTAATAAACGATCTTGATATACATTAATATTTATCATACTCCCGATATGGTCATCACGATTACTAGGGGTAGAAAACGAGAGAAAGGGAGAGATATGTTTGATTGTTCTGTTCTCTGAGGCAAGATTCCCTAAGAACAACCTGTAAAACAAAAGCAATCGTCAATTAGAAGCAAGCAATAGACACAGTAAAAGTTCAGGTTTGGAGGCTGGGCTTGATAGGCTTAGTAGATACTTAGTAGCATTATTAATTTACTGACACGAGCAAATGTTAACAGACGCAAGGTATTCGAACAAAAGGTGATAGCGAATCGCGAGGTGATCCAAAGACCCTGTGGCATGGCTCACGATCCTTTTAGAAACCACATTTTCGTCGCTTGTCCGGGCTCCCGGCAAATCGTCCTTCTGGATAAAAAATATAAATTGATTAGAAGATACCAGAGTACGGAAATGATGGCACCTCAGGGCCTGGCTTATGTGGAAAACACCGAAGAGCTCTTCGTTACCGGTACGACTTTTCGTAAAGTACAATCGCGACAAGATATCGACTGCTAAGAAACGGAACGGCGTAACTCACACAGTTCTAACATTTACATGTTAAATGTCGTAAAATACACGCTTCCGTTTCTCAACGGTCAATATGCCGTTTTCCTTTATCGAACTGATGAAATTCTCTGTTGAAACGTCGATCAGACAAATGGAAGCACTGCATCTTCGTGTTCGATTGCAAGGGCGAAGGAAAAAAATTGAGGCAAATGTGCAAAAAGGGACTGGGAGAGGCGCAACTGTTGTGTCCCGAAGGTTTGGCTCTCGACGCGAGCCGGAATCTTCTCTACGTGGCCGACACGGGTAACGATAGAATACAAATTCTGAATTTGGACGGTACCTGGCACGGCTACATTGGCCCGACCGAGAGACACGCCAACAGTGTCACGAAATCCGGCAAAGTCCAAGGAGTAGTCTTCAACCACCTCAACCAACCGACGGACGTTGCGGTCTCCGAAGACTACGTCATAGTCGCTGATTGTGGCAATCACAAAGTCAAGGTATGAAGAAAAAATCTAAAAACATACGACGATAGATTTAACAAATTTTTATGACATACAATTTGTTAAATTGTACGATATTGTTAAATTGTTGTAACAAATTGTTAATTCGTGACGATATAATTTTTAAAAGATATTCAACCACAAAGGAGTGCTGATACATACGATAGGTGGACCGGGAACACTCAGCCGATACTTCAGATCACCGGAAGTCGTTAAAACGGACAGCAAAGGTAACATCATCGTCGGTGATTCCGGTAACGCACGAGTACAGATATTCTCACCGAATGGCGAACTGCTCAGAGTTCTGGGTGGAAAAAATTCAAAGTCCAATAAATTCGGTTGGGTGTCCGGACTGTTGGTGAAGAACAATTTCGAGATACTGGTCGCCGATAGCAAAAACAATGCCATCAAGCTATTTTAACATTCGATGTATATATTGATTAAATTGTATTATATTGTATTGATATATGTAACGAGTAAAATTCTCACAATTCCATGTGACATTGAAACAATCCCAGAAAAGACAAACTTCAAGTTCATTCATTTTACTGTTTCGATCTTGCATGGAATTGTGAAAAAAATTGTAAGTCGATGAAGATATCTACATAGGACTGAATTTCATCAAGTTATAACGGCTGCGTTTTGCATCGCACAAACATAGATCGGGGAAGTTCACTTGGAAAATGAAATTCTAGAAATTAACCATTTTTTTCTTCCTAAAGCAGTGCAATGACGAAGGCTTGCCAAAGATGAAATTTGATGTCAAGCGGATTTCGCGTATGTCGAGATTTTTTAAAGAGCAATGTATTTTTTTAGCACCCTACAAAGAGAACTCGGGTCATCGATATCTTTATTTCAGTCCAGTTACTCAACGAACTGTGGTGAAACGAATAAAATGAATCCTACATGGTTCCATTTACTTTATTTCAACGCTTTCCGTTTTTAGTTAAAATTTTAACGAGTAACGGACGAAAAATTAAAAAAAAAATTGAAACGAACACGGAGGTCAGTGCGCAAATTCGATTAAAGCTTTTGAAGCTCCGCGTGGAATAACCAGCCATCCCTCTCGTCCGTCTCTCCGCGGCTCCACGTTCGCTCGTACTTCACCGATTGGTTTGCTTTTCCCAACCGCGTATGTATAACACCGTACACCTATATCCAAATATCAAACAGATTTACGGTAAACCGTGTCCGATCACTCGTGAAACCTCGTAAGCATATTTGACCAATAAATAATTTGGCAAACGAATTGATCCCTCGGGACTATAAACAGATACTTAGAGGCACGCGCCCGTTCGGCCGTGTCGATAGACGCTAAAGTTATGTCCAAAGCTGGGGTTCCCGATATGGTTAGCAATACGAAAGCGCGTAGGGTGCAACGAATATCAAACGCAATGGACAATTGGAGATCGAGCAAAGAGACGAGACCCCTACTGTGAGAACCGAAGCGTCGAGGGCCCGCGGCGTGAAATCTCTATTATAGGGGGGTAGAGAGTGGAACTCTCGGAATCGCTTTTGCTGGTGCTGACAGGGGGGTCGAGCATGTTACTGCATAGCCAAGGGAACCCCCTCTCACAATGCGACAGTGTAATCGCGAATTAAATGTTTGCACGGAAATATATCGAGGAGATGAATCTGAGGAGTCGTTCCGAGTCGCAGGTCCAATAGTGATTATTGGATTTCTCTGAAAATAAAAAAACACACCTTTTAGGGATGAAAATGAAGGGGACATAATTATGCGGATGTTATGGAAACAATACATTTGTTGAGGCTGCGTGGTACGCTCATTAAATGGGTGCTACATTTTTGCAATTGTTTATCTAAAATTGTATGTTTATTGACAGTAGAGGAGGTTGATTGGTACTATTCGATGTGTCCTTAACCAAGAGAAATATTAATCACGATGTTCTTGAGAGAACAACCGGTAAATGCAAATTTCCATGTTAGTACTCTTTTTTTGGGTTTTTTTTTTTTTCAAAGTAAAATCAGTTTTTTTTAACTGATTTTAATGCACCACGGCTCATTTCGTTTCTCAAACTTTGCTCTATGAATTCACCAAGTAGATTTGTTTTTAGGTTTGACCGTTTGACAAATACGGCCCATTGTTTAACCGGTGAATTTTCTTCCCATAAGCAAACTGCTGTCGTTTTAAACGACCAAAACTATTAAAAATAATCTACTCGGTTAATTCGTAGAGCAACGTTTGGGGAACAAAATGAGTCGTGGCACATTCAAATTGGTTGAAAAATAAGGATTCATCTTTGAAAAAACTCAACGAAAATGTATCCCCATGGAAATTTGTATTTATCAGTTTACGTATTTGCAAAAACATCGTAATCAATATTTTTTTAAATAATTGCAGACCCATGCTGTACTACATATCGTCTTTCGTTACTGTTAATAAATTATTTATTTATTAATAATAATTAATAAAGTACAACATTTTGTATAAAACCATTGTGAAAATTTAACTCGTTTCACTAGTGTTCCGTAGAGCTCTTTAATGGTAACGAACGGCGTTCATGGTAAATCCAGTGCGGTCACGAGAGTTCATTTCTCGCCCCTCGTCGTCATCGTGACAAATTGAGATAAATAATCGTTTTTCGGCGTGTCGGGTGCACAATGTGGACTCTCCAAATCCGTCACAGCTACACTCGAAAATCCATGGGCTGAATATTCTTTGCAGATCGAATGGCCACTACAAAAATACAAACATGGAGATTAATATATGTTCTTTGAGTGTGGCAAAATTTTGTCCCACGGTTCGATAGTTTTCGTCCGACAGAGGACACTGCGGTGCTTCATGAACGATAAAAATTACATTTATATATGTATATTTTTTCTGTGCCAAATATAAGCTTGTAGATTATATTATACATATAATCTACAATTATACATTACATATTAGATCTGCTAGGAAGTGTGGCGGCAGGAATTTCACTGAGCCAGCTCTGTAGGACTGATCATTTTCCGCGTAATCCCATCACCCGCTGATAATAATCGAAATATGCAAATTGTCCGTGACCCACAGAAACGATTAATCCTGTCAGCGGGCGAATACAAGGGCATCCGCGTTCTCATACAAGCCCAGAGCGTTGAGAGTGGCGGTCGTGGTAGTACTAGGGGAGAGCGGGGCAAAATGAAATCGGGGGCAAAACGGTCTGTTCTCACCAATTTTTTCGAAGCGCAAAAAAATCCATCGGACCCGCGCTCGGTAGGTATAAAAAATTGCAATAAACTTTTTTCACTGATGGTGGCACGTGAGAAAGAAAAATCTCGATGAGATTTTTATCAATTTGACTGTATACATGCAAGCAGTAGTGAAAAATAATTTATTACAATTTTAGTACCGACAGTAATATTTTGCATGTCCTTAAATGGAGGAGACCGATCCGTTTTGCCCCCACTCACTCGTACACAGTAGAAAGAGCTAATCCCAATTATCGGGGCTGTCGTACGTGCTAATAATAATTCCGCCTTCATCGCTCAAGGATCTTATACATGCAAGCAGTAGCGAAAAATAATTTATTACAATTTTAGTACCGACAATAATATTTCGCATGTTCTTAAATGGAGGAGACTGATCCGTTTTACCCCACTCACCCCTACACGGTAGGGAGAGCTAATCCCAATTATCGGTGGCTGTCGTACGTGCCGATAATAATTCCGCCTTCATCGCTCGAGGATCTTACAATACCGCGAGGGTTTTCGAACGAAACTTGGAGAGTCTATGCACAGAGAGCGAACGATGGACTTATATATTCCACGCTCTCGCGGTAGTAGACGAGAGGCATCCGCCCATCGACTATACTTTCCCCTCTGTGTACCGACAACCCTACCGAACTATTGTGGTCGCATTAACACCTTGCATAATTGCTCCCGGGCTGCGTTTCATTGTGCCCGTACCGGCAAACATATCTCATTTGAATATTGGCCTATTCATATCAATCTACCGCTCCCGCACTACTGCCCGCCGTCGCTCGACGAAGCTAATATTTGAGCCGTGCGGTTTCCGACCTATCAATCCCGTGCAATACTCGCTCCGCGATATTCTCAGGCTGTCAGACTGATAATCGTCGGTCCATAATCAAAAGCCGATCCTTTTTTATCTTCCCAATACTTCTCGCCTCTCTTGCTCTTATAATTTCAATTTAACAGACAAAAAAGATCGCGCATACTCAGCCAGTCTCCGTAATCGAGCACCTGAATACGCCTACCACATGCACAGTAAAAAAAAGTTTATACTTTTTACAAGAACTTAGTATTCATAGACGTTCACAATTTTTTATTTGGTAATTTTCCGATCGCACCTTACGGCTTCAGTTTTGCAAACAAACTAAATTTTTTTAATGAAAGGGGAAATAAAAGGACAGCTTTGTATGTTTAAAGCCGATAAACGACTTTGTCACTTATTTGACATAATTATCTTTACGAAACTTCGTACTCTGATTTTACGAAATTATTTGTTTACTGTGTACTGGAGCTTTTGCTCTGCTTTGATTGATCAGAGGGCATGATCGATATGTTCAGTACTGAAAAAAGGAGATATTGACGTTTTTGCAAAATAATACCCTTGATACTAACTACTGTTTTTTTTACTTTTTAGCAACGGGACCTACCATTTATTCCTTTTGTGGGAATCGTACTGTTATTTTTTTATTTTCTTTGTTTGCGTTACTTTGTTTTCGAGGATGATAATCTAGTCATGAGACCAAAGTGATCGGTACTACCTATTCTTGATTGGAAAGAAAAACGTGTCTCAGGGGTGTTCTCAGGTGGCTTGCCTCAGGACACGAATAAACGACGCTACCAAGAAATAGCGTCTCGACGCCGACCACTTGAAAAAAAAAGATTTTTAAGCGAATCAAGTGTACTTATTATTACGCTTCATTGTACTTAGTGTTACGCTAATATGTCAGAAGTAGAACCTTCATTCTCGATTTTCTCAGAAACGAAGCATCGGATGGAAATTCCGACACGTTTATCGTATGATTCGCACACAAGCTTTCCTGCGCGCCTATTACAATCATAATTGTTCGATAGATGCAGAGATATGCACATCCCCTCACGAGCTCCTAAATTCTATTCCACCACACAAGTACTATCTAAACTTTCCGTACGGATTGTCATTTACATAAACATATAATATTAACCATTGCGAAAGTTATACACACAATAATAAATATACTGTTGCTCATGCACAATGTACTCAAATATTGTTCACTATGTAACGGCTTAATATTTCAACATAAGCGAAATGTTTTGTCCGCAAAAACTCAGAAAATTAAAAAAAACATCAAGTCCACCACTTTAAGATTATTGATATGATCGGTTAAGAGGCTCTTGCCCACCTAAACCAAGCACTGCATATACCGGAAATAATTAATAAAGAATCATTTTTTACACCGTTTAGTAATATCCATTTCTTGAGATCCCTCGAATTGTCTTCGAGCGAATAAATTTTCCTTTTACGAGTCTCGTTTCTACCAGCCCGGAAAATTGAATTAAAACGATAAAAAAAAGTTACGCTTACTACTTTAAGATTATTAACCTTAAGAGCGAGAGCCATTAGCTATCCCCAACCCAATCATTGTACATACGTAAATAATTGATAAAGAATATTAAAAAAAAGTTTCGTAACATCCATTTCTTTAGATCCGTCGAATTGTCTTCGAGCGAATACATTTCCTTTTTATGAATCTCGTTTCCGCCAGCCCGGTAAATTGAAACGACTCTCCCCTTTTGTGTACTCCGATCTTCTTCGCTGTTCACGAGTAGCCGATAAAACGATCGCGCTCATTCTCGGTCCTTCGCCCGGACCTCTCGCAGATAAATAGTTTTCCCTCCCTCTTTGTACCACTCCCCCTCCTCTCACTCGAGTCTCCGTGCTCAGTTTATATGAGCCGGTAAAATAAAATTCTCTACCGAGCAGTAACAATAAACTGCAGAAGCCTCATTCCGGTGTTCTCTTCGTCGCGATTAACCGTAGAGTTCCATTACGCCCCCGCTCGACGCCCGTCTCTTTCTCTCTCGTCCTCCGAGTACCACGTTGGAGCACGAGCGAGGAGATAAACGCGCGAGCTATTAAGTTTCGGCCAATGAAACACCGAGCTGATAATAATTTTACCCTCGCGCCGATCCGATTGGTCCGTGACTCCGCCCAGGGGTTGGTATCGATTCATCCCCTCGCCGGTGCACACTTTGCCCTCTCTGCCTATATATATAAAGCTCGGCTCCCCAGGGATTGCTCTGATAGTCCGTGCACGAAACTATACTGGAACGTATCGTTGCTCCGTTCAAACGAAATTACCTTTAAAAAGAAAAAAGATATATATATATGCATAAAAACTAAGCTAATCATTACAATTTAAATGTTTAAACGAAATTATCCGAAAAATATATATATACAGATAAAACTAAACTAATCATTAAAATTTCGAAAGTTCGTGATAGAAATATAACTGATAAGAAAAAAAAGGCGCGAAAAATTTGGATTCAAGAAAAGTTCCCTTGGGCTATGCCGGTGTCTTGATTAGTTTCGGTAATTTTTTCACTTCTTCAAACCAAGGAGAATAATATAATTATTCGTCGTGGCTTCGTGCGCGATCTTCGACATGGCGTCGCACCCCGCCGCCTACGATTACGAGGAACGGGGGCAGAGAATCGGCAGGGATCGGGTCGGTGCCGCGTCGAGACCTGCTGATTCGACCGTCGCTTGTACAAAGTGAGCCTGTTAATTGAAAAAAAAATAAAAAAATAAATTAATTTAAAAAAAATTATATACATCGAGTGGTAGAAATTAGAAACATCCGTAATAATAAATGGAATAATTTTAGCGCCCAATATTACGTGGATCAGAGCAGCGACATCAGCGGTGAAGACCTAGCGGAATTGCCTTCTTGCGTCTACGCCGGAAGACAGACGCAACACGTGGCTCATGCGTCTCCGCACACGCACTCGCCGTTGCATTATCACATGCCGATATCGACGTCAGGTAAATCTATATATATTTTTCCCCTCTAACCCTCAAATCGTGAAAGACCGCAAACTACGAAACTAACTCTACCGGTGTTTACTGGCGAAAAAAATGATTTTTCAATTCCACAACACTTTTATGTAACTCATGCATGTAAAGTGCTACTTTTCGTGCCTGTCGGGAGTAGCGTAAGTAGCGCTTTACAGCCAAGTGTACTATACTGTATCCAATACTGATATACAGTACTATAAATACCCGGCGCATGCGCACATTGGGCCGATGTTACTTTACCGCACGCTTGTCGTACTTTACGCACGCTGGCTGTACAGCGCCATAATCAGCAGGCACGGAGTAACACTTCTGCATTCGTTACGGAAAATATTATGCGATACTAGCGCGGTGTAGCGAACATCGTACGCGAACTGCGAAGTAAGTCGCACTCACCGCACAGCGTGCGTGTAAAGTTCGCTTTACCGCACTTGTATCGCAAATTAGTATATTCTACATGAAGATACGTGAAAAATTGAATTAAAAACATAGCTTCCTCCGTGAGGAAGCAAAAATGATCGAACCCGCATAAAACAACTTTTTGAAGGCAATTTTGGTCGGATATTTTCTTTTCTATCTTTTTTCTTTGAGTATTAGTAGCTCTTTTGATACAAAATCAACATATTAACAACCAAGCCAGTCTTTACTAGTAAAGAAAATATTCTTCAACTGCTTAACACTGTTCACATAAAACTATTTTTTAAAGAATGCAATTCCGTTCGGACATTTTCTTTTCGTTCTTTCTTTTTGCAGCTTTTTAAATATACATAATCAATTAACGTAACAATGTAAATGAATGTCCCTTCAGATCACAACGACGCCGACATGAACGGCGTGGATGACGGTTATTATCCGAACGGCAGTCCCTTCAGAGCGCAGAGACACGCCGCGAATATTCGCGAGCGCCGACGCATGCTAAGGTAAGAATTATTGTTATCTTAGTGAAAAAGAAAAAAAAATTCCTTAGTTTTTTTTCACATACAATCGACCCTGATAATTGAGGGAGTACGCTGGTTGTAAGTGTGATTGGGACTTTTAGCAGCATCAACTCGGCTTTCGACGCACTGAGGGGCCACGTGCCGACGTTCCCCTACGAGAAGCGTCTCTCGAAAATCGACACTCTCAGACTCGCTATAGCGTACATAGCACTCCTCCAAGAAGTCCTGGCCGCCGGACTCGACCCTTTGACCTTCATCGAGAGGTACCTCAGAGGTCAGATAAGCGGTGTGCGAGCCGAGTGGAACACAAGCGGTAAGTTGCAAAAAAAAAAGAACACCTAACTTGGACTGTAAAAAAAATTCGTATATTTAATGTGCGACTGATAATGGAAGTTTTCATGGATAAAGTGGTATATTAAATTTCATGTACGATTATGATGAAAAATTAACGTACAGTATAATTAAAAACTTTGAAAATAATTTGCATTTCATTATAATTTACTTTAATTTTACTCTAACAGCCTTAATTATTCATGACAATCGTACATTAAATTTGATGTAATAGTTTTTGCATAAAACTTCTTGTCCGGTACATTAAATCTGCAATTTTTTTAAACAGTGTTTATAGCTTAATTCGCTAAAAATCCGAAAAATTCATCGAGATAATAATTGCTTTAATTAATACAGACCTTACGGCGCGACTGTCCTGGATAAACTGGGCAAATCTCGGCGTCAATCCGAACAGGCGATCGATCCTCACGACTCTCACTCTCACGACGGACAATATGAACTAAATTTATTAGTATTATTATTATTATTATTATTGTTATTATGATTTTCAACGCCCGACGAAAAAGATGTTAACGCTACGATTTAGTTTTGTAAATAACTATACCTCCGGTACGATGCGCGTTATAGTGCGGAGAAAAAAAAACGAAAAAGAAAACGAACCTGTAAAACTGATGCTAGTCTACGTGCAATATGAGACAAGTTGTGTATTTCGTACCGTATATTTCGATCTACACGTGACGCGTAAGGCCTTAGCTTTAGCTAGATAAGTAGACTTTGATTTGGAATAACGTTTGAATAAAAGCGATGCGTAAAGATTTTTGTCCATCGAAAAATCTCCGATGCAGCGGAGATTGAACAGTCGGAACGCCGACTCACCAGCGACGTTCCCTCCGAACTGACTGCCGGCCGGCGTATCCATGTTCGTGCGCTATTAAAGTGGCTACACCTGACACATTAGTCAAATGAGCGCTAAATTTTCACAATTTTTTAATCCAAACTTGTATGCATTTATTGACAGCGAAGAAGGTTGACTTCTATTATTGTATGTGTCCTCAACCAAGAGAAATATTAATCACGGTGCACTTGCGAGAACAACAACTGGCAAAGGCACATTTCCATGATAGTACGTTGCGGTTTTATCAAAGGGAAATCCACATTTTTTTTTTTTACGATTTTAATGTACCACGACTCATTTCGTTTCTTAAACTTTGCTCTACGAGTTCGTCAAGTAGATTTTCTTGTAGGTTCGACCGTTTGACAAATACGGCCCATTAATGTGTCCCCCATAAACAAACTGCTGCCGTTTTTGAACGGTCAAAAATAGTTTAAAAAACCTCCTCGGTGAATTCGCAGAGCAACGTTTGAGGAACAAAATGAGCCATGGTACATTAAAATTGCTTCAAAAATAAAGATTCTTCTTTGACAAAAACTTAACGAAAATGTGTCGTCATGAAAATTGGCATTTATCAGTTCATGTATTTGCAAAAACATCGTTATCAATAGTTTCCTGATCGATGACCCATGCAGCAATACAGATCGACTTCTCTTACTGTTAATAAATGCACAACTTTTTTGGATAAACACTGAAAATTTTAGCACTCGTTTCACTGGTATTCCGTACAGTGGTTAACTTAAATGACGCGTCGGCCGACAGATGGTTCTGCGATACATCGGTTAGTGAGTCCGAAACATTTGAAATGCGTACCCACATCGAGGGAATAGGTCAAAGAAAGAAAAGAAGTTCGCCGCAGGTTCCTGAGAATTTTTAAGCCACTCCCACTTTCACCCTCAGTAACGTAACGTCGGTTCCCCTGCCGGACAAGGTCGTTGGGTGACCGCAACGGCAGGTTTGTTTTTTCACAACTTTTCTCGAGCATACGATCACACGACTACCTACGTACATTCCGCGATCGCGTTCAGCCGTTCTCGATAGCCAAATAACTCCACGACCAATCGCGACTCACCTGCAGAGATCGGAAGAAAAGCCAAACTGACGACACTGTCCCGGCATCGCTAGAGGTAAAACATATAAAACATACACAAAAAAAAGCTCCGTCCAATCCAACGACGATTCCTCGCACGTTGCAGCAACAACGACTTACAAGTGAGACTTTTCTTTTCACACTCACAAACACAAACCAGGAGACTCGCGATATTTTGCCGGCAAGTTTTAAATGGCAGAGACGGAGGAGTATCTCGAGAACAAAGGTTCGACGAGTGCGGGGCCAAGAGACGGAGTTGCCGGAGCTTCGAGCTCGATAGCTGTCATCGATGGGAACGCCGGACTCGCCGGGACGGGAGAAACATGTCGAGTCGGAGGTGTCGAAAGAATGTCAATCGGCCATGGCGAATCGAGGATCTGCGGAGCGAGGACGGAGGTGATAATCTTGGACGAGGCACCGGCGGCTCGGGAGACGCGGGGCGTTGTGAAAAGTGCCCACAACCCTCGAGTGATCGAGCTCAGCGACAAGGTATCGAAGATGAAGCTGCGACGGGAGTTCGAGGTGGACGTCGCGAGTCGGGAGCGCTCTGCCGGCGGGTCCGCGGACTCGCGAAGGAAAGCTGCCGGCGATGAGGACGGGAGCGCGGAGATACTCTCGAGACTGCCGCCGGGAACGATACTGATAAAGCAGAGCAGCAGCGGGGCGAGCGTAGCTACGAGAACCCGCGGCCGGGAGGATAGCGACTACGTCCACGACTCGTCGAAGGACTCGACGAACAGCAGCGGGAGCAGCAGCGCGGCCTCGTACACTGCGGCCGGAAAGGTCAGGAGGATGCAGCATCGTACCGGCCGAAGCAAAAAGTAAGGCGCGGGGGGGGGGGGGGGGGGGGGTAAAAATACACGAGTTTTCAGAGCATGGTGGCTGCGGTCAGGGAAAACCGAGAAAAGTCGGGGAAAGAAAATCTTGGTCAGGGAATCAGGGAATAGTCAGGGAATTTCAAAATTGGTCAGGGAAAAAGTAAATTGTCGCTGAACCTTTTATAAATAAATAAGAAGTACATAAAAGGGAGCCTTGAAAAAAAAATTGGGAACATTTTGAAAAAAAACAGAATTAAATGTTAATACAATAATTAGGCCTTTTCATTTGCATCATTTATTTTTTTTAAACAGAAGCGTTAGAAAACGTTCGTTTGGTCAGGGAAAATTTTTAATTGGTCGGTGAAAAGTCAGGGAATTTTTTTTCGGGGAAAAAACGGCCACCATGCAGAGTAAGTTCGAGCTGAGCACTCGATATTACATGGAAGGTATATCTATATCCAATAAATATAGACATACTTCCCACGTAAAATAGAGCGCTCTGCTCCAGCGTACTGTGAAAACGACAAACCTATTGTAAAAGAACACGAAAAAAAAGGTCAGGAGGATCCAGCGTCGTAAGGTTGAAGTAAAAAGTAAGCCGACGAGGGCGGGGTGGGAGGGGCACGCGTTATAAGAGAACACGAAAAGACGGGTCAGGAATCGTAAAAAGTTAAACGGGAAGTAAAAAAGTAATGGGTCAAGGGCGAGGGGACGTATATTATTCCGCACACGAATCACAACTATTTTGTTGTTAAATTTACAAAAAAAAATATTAACCAGACATTAAAATAAAAATAAACAAGACATTTTTGTAAAATGGACATGATGTCTTTGTAAAATCAACATGAAAATAATTGTGAGAGTTTATTGACAAGGAACCTTTTGGTACCTATTTTAATGTGTAATATCGTTGAAAAATCAACCGCTCGAAGGTTGGAATCCGAGTTAGTTCGATGCACCAACGTTTTCAGGTTGGGCAGAACGAAAAAAAAAGTTTGTTCGACCGGTAACTCTCGTTACGTCTTGACGATCGAAGCGATAGCCCATCGACACATCGACACTGTTTGCAGGATCGTCGAAGTCCGGAGGAACCCCGCACGGAACAAGAAGAAAAAGCCCATCGACGAGGATTTTCTGCGTCCGAGACAGCGCCTCCTGTCGGCAAAGAGGAAAGCTGCATTCGTCGTCGAGAATTCCTCGAGGAAACGGGTCAAGGCAACACCGACACCGTATATGAACACGAGATCGGTGACGAGAAAGATGCACACGGTCGGCGCGACGTACCAAGCGCCGACCCTTCACGACGCCATCGAGTGGAAGGAGTGGCCGTCGCACGGGATGCACGAGAGGCCTATTTGGCATCCGCAGGTCGGACTGGCGTTCGAGTACGTCGACCGAAGCTTCGTAAGTCTCGACGGTCGGACCTACCGGGAGATCATCGACGAGCCGGTCATCGAAGTCGTCTCGGTCGATCCGCATCCGGAGCGGGCAAACAAAGTTTCCCTTTCCCGCGCTGGACGAAAACTCGATGGAGCTTCGTCGAACGATTTTCTTGGAACGCTTGGCGCTGGCGAAGCCCTCGGAACCGAGCAAGTTAAATCCTTCGAGGCTTGCATGCACGGCAGTTTGCACTCCGTCTTGGCCTTTTGCTCCAGAGTCGTTGCGCCTGCGTACAAAAAAAACGTCGACGTTAAATTACGGCGAATATGTCGCGGCGACGATATTATCGAGGACCTCGAGAAAGTACCGAAATCTTCGTCCGATCCTGGCGAAATGCTCACGGTTTCTTCGGGAGAAACTCCCGAAGTTGCTCGTCCACCAAGTACGAGCTCCTCCTGCGAAATATCGAAGTTTCCGGTCGTACCCAGGAGAACCATAAGCTTCACCAACGTGAGAAACATCCAAGGCAACATCCTGCAGGAGGTCTTCAGTCGCTCCTCGAAGAACACACTAATTTTCTTGAAGCCAACCGACCCACCGACCAAGTCCGAGAAAATTCCCAACACTTCATCAGCCAATGCGAATCGAAGGTTCGTCGGAGACTCCGAGACCGTAACGGCGGAGCTGAGTCTCGCCAAGCTGGACGACAGCGCGATAAGCGACGAGGCGCTCATGGAAATGTCCTCGATGTACAACAAGCTCCTGCCCGGCGAGAAAACTGAATCTGCCTCGGGGAACTCTTCGAGCTCTGCGGCGGATTTCAGACGTCCGGTTGCCGCTGGCCTTACGGCGAGGGTTTCGAAGACGTCGAGCGAGGATGCGCGCGAAGATCGTGCCGATGCGGCTCCTCGATTATCGTCCTCGAATCAGGCTTCAGAAATTGCGAAAATTCTCGCAGAGTATAATGAGAAAGCGGCGAAGAATTCGAGAGCCAGAAGAGCTTGTTGTCCCTCCTCGAGCGCGAAGCCTGTAAAATTCGAGAAGGAATTTAGTAACATTAAGAGCAACAGGACGACTTATTTTTCACTGGTCGAGCAGACGAAGAGCGTGAAGAGAGACGAGAACGATTTCGGCAACAAGCCAGCGACTCATCGGGAAGGGAACGTCCTTCCCAACCAAGAGAGTATGAAGAGTCCTGCGAAAGTTGCAGGCAAGTCCGTTCCGACAACGTTGCCGGTTAAGGCGGAAGATGCTGGTAAGGAGACCGACGACGACGGTCGAGCAATGGATCTGACGACTGGGAGAGCGTCGGTGACCAGAGAAGAAAAGTCGACCGAAAGCGTTTCTGATGAATCGATGAATCGGCAGTGGCTCGAAGAACTGATCGAGGACACGGCGCTCCTCTACTGCGCCGCGGCTGGCGTTCGCCAAGAGGACGTCGTCGACTACCTCGACACACTGGATTCTTCGCAGAGCATGCAGTGGTTGGGCTCGTGATAGAGAGCCTTTGGTAAATCCAAAAAAATCGAGTAGTATGAAACAAAAAAAAAATTACAAAAAACTAAGGAGGCTCCGGTGAATGAGCGGTTTACGAACAGACCATATTTTTAGTTACCCGATTATCTTCGCGCATTAAATAAAATTTATTTATTAATTTATTTGTTATTTTTATTTTTCGTTAAACGTATATTACGTATCTTGAGACTGTGCAAACTATTCGCTCAACTTTGTACCTGCAGTTATCGTGCGTCAGTGAAAAAATAAAAAAATACTTTCTAGTGATTGATAATACGTTCGTAATTTATAACTCTTATAATGAACTGTGAGGATAATAAAAGTGAAGATACGAAACAGGAATAGTCCTCGGTTATTATTTTATGTTTCTTCGTGACGATTGTCATGCCGTCGTTCACAGTGGCTAGTTTCGTGATAGTAGATCGAAAAAGAAATCAATCAGAATGAGGCTAAAAAAAATACAAAAAGGAGGTTTCGGGGGATGAGCGATTTACGATCAAAAACACACACTTTTGGTTACTCGATTATCTTCGCGCATGAAATAAAATTTATTCATTTATCATTTATCATTTTTACTTTTTCATTGAACGTATATTACGTAGCTTAAAACTGTGCTATCTGTTCGCTTAACTTTTTACGTGCAGTTATCGTGCGTCAATGAAAAGTTTTCCGAACAGTCTATGAAAAAAACATAATAAACAGTTTCTCGTGCCTGATAATACGTTCGTAATTGATAACTTTCATAATAAACTTCGAGAATAATAAAATTGATGATACGAAACCCGAATGGTCCTCGCTTATGATTTTAAGGGGAAGTGAAATATCGCGGTCGGTAATGAAAACTGTAATGAACTTTTTTCAAGGGTGCTAATTTTTTTGAGGAAAAAGCAAATTCGAGCCGAATGCGCACGGTAATTTCGCATCGGGCCCGAATTCATTTTTTTCTCAAAATAATTAGCGCCATTGAATAAAGTTAATTTGAAAATTGCAACGATCTCGCTCGCACGCACAGCTCTTTCACTTCTCCTTAAGTCTTGTCTTTCTTCGTGGCGATTGTCACGCCGTCGTTCACACCGGCGTGAATGCAGAGCACGAAGATCGCGAGGATCGCCAAATAAAGGAGAAGCAAAGCCGCGATGCCGAGCCTTCGTTGTCATTCTTTGCTGGGCCGACACTTGCGACGGCCGTGCCTAAAAGAAATTTAAACCCTCCTTAAAATGAAATGCGACGAGGAATTGCCGAGAATTCGTTTGAGCAGTAAGACGACGTACGTTACTCTCTCGGACTCCGATTCGCTGCATTCGCTGCGGCTCTTGCCGTCATCGATCGACGCTTCGGAGGAGGACTCGTCGCTCTCGTCTCTCACCCGCTTCGCTGAACTTTTATCATCGCTCCTCGTTCTCTCGCTATTCTTCGCTCCGTCGTTGACTTTCTTTTCCTTCTTGGCGGAGCTCGCTCGCTCCGCTTTCCTCTTGCTTCGTTTCTCGTCCTCCGCGGCAACTTCCCTTCGTGATTCCTCTCGATGAGTCGAATTCTTCTTGCCCTCGCGTTTCCGATGCTTGTCCCGCTTCGAAGAATTTCGGGAGCTCGAGGTCGAGTAACCCGTGTCTTGTCTCGTTTTCCTGCGTCACAATGATCTCAAAATAGTTATTGCTATTATTGTTTATGATTATTATTATTATTATTATTACTATGATTATAACATAATATATTATAATATAATATATTATAATATAATTATAATATAATATATTATATTATAATTGATATTTATTATAATATAATATAAAAAGTTCGCTGACTATCTCGATATCTATAATTCATTTTTCGCGCATACCTCTTCCTCCTTTCGAGATTCTTCGGCGATAGCTCGTATCTGTCCTGTTCCTCTGTGGATTCGGACTCGGTCTCCGAGTCGTCCTCTATGTCGCGGATGCGTCGATGCTTCCGTCTTCCCTCGTCCGTAAAGCCCTTGCCGCGATTATTCTTGTACATGTCTCCGCGCGACACGATGCTTATGCTCGGCATCTCGTAACGCGCGCATCGCTGCTTTCGTTTTTTTCGCTTGTGCTTGCTCTCGCTCTGTACAACGTAAAGCCTGTAGAGCTGAAGCAATATGACGAGTGTGTTCTTGCACGTGAAGAATATATTCATGTAGCTGACGATCTGATAGTGAATAATGAGTATGAGACGAAAGGCGAGGAAGGGACCGTCCTGAAGGAGCATGTTGAGCGCGATGCCCCAAACGTCGATGCTGCAGCAGCTCGTTTCCGACCGGACTTTCCTCTTCATAGCCGTGCCGGACGACAGCCGCGACTTGCGAGATTTCGTCGCGGTGAGCACAACGGTGAACTGCATAAGAGACCACGACCAGATGCCCAGTGTCAAGTAAACGAGAACTGTTTCGCGAGCGATCTTGTCCTCCTTGAAGGAATCGAAGAACTCGATTATGTCCGCCGCGGTGCCGATGTAGACGAGCAACAGCTGACTCAGCTGATCCCGTGTCAGATCACCCTTCGGCAGCATCCATCGTCCGATTATGAGGATCAGCATTAGAAACTGCTCTATCAGCGTCACCCAGGTCTCCGTCGATATCTGGATGTCCGGTAGACGAAAATTTACCTACGGTAATATGCAAACATTATACAAACATTATACTTTTTATTAGAAATCGCTCGATGTTTTACATGAAAATTTGCGCCGGAAGCGAAATATTATTTAATTATTTGATTAGTCGATTATTACATTACTCCATTATTCGATTATTCCATTGCTCAATTATTCAATTATTCCATTATTGTAAATAGAGTAACTTATAAAACGACAACAAGTGCCCTTGTGAGTGCACTATTTATCATGATCGTTATTTTCTTTGATAACAAGAAACCCACCCCGAAGGCTTTCTCCAAATGTCGCAGATCCTCGGCAGCGAGATTAGTCAGATCAAACGACTCGGTTATATTGATGTTCGTCCCACGAGTCCGCATCCTTCGTTCGACCTTGTCCAGTTCCAATAGCCATATAGCCGGCACGACGCTTCCCAAGTACAGAAACACCGACGGGCAAAACCTGTTTACTCAGAAATATAATACCCCTGTTTTGTTAAACATCAAACGCGAGATTCGTCGAAACCCTAACATAAACAAACTAATGAAATTGATGATTCGAGTTGCACAAAAAAAAGAGCCACAAAAAATCTAATCCGGTCGCAAACGAGGTCAATATTTTTCGACCCGCTTTCTCCGTATGGTCGCTGCAGAGGGGGGAGGGGGAGGGGGGAGGATGGCTGAACCGATACAATGTATACACCGGCAGGTAGGCCGGCTGTCCGGGTCGTAAGTAACTAATGCTCAATTTCCGTCTGTCAGACTCGAAGTGCCGAACAAAAAGACACAGAGATACGGAGGGGTTTTAGCCGCGATGACAACACACCCGGCTGACCCCGTAAAGCCTGATGCTCCGGAAAATTGTCTTGTTAGCTCCGCTACTTTACGGCGGCTTGACCTTAAGTTTTTTTTCCTTTTTTTCTTTTTTTTTACCTCGGAGAATAAATTTTAATGATTTTACTGCGCTTATATATATATTTTGGTTACGACGATTTACGAAGTTACGACGATTCCTCACCACTTCCATTCTTGATTCGCCTTTATCGTCAGTGTGAATATACCCTCGAAGAACAGGCACAGTATCGGGCAGCTGAGATACCAGTACAAGGAGTTTCTCTTGAATGTCGTAACTTGCCAAATTGCGATGAAACCGTGAGACGCGAAGACCATACGGGTTATTATTGCTTTTATCGTGGCTATGAACTTTGCCATTGTCGTGGAGAAAAATCGTCGCGCGAATTAACACATGTTTTCATCACGTGTTTTATGATCGAACGGATAGTTGTGAAAAAGTCGATAAAACAGTGTTTGAAAAATCAACTAATTCATGGAGTTGGAGTTATCGACATAGTGGAAGATTTATTATTATACAATTTATTATTCTATGAAAACTCTATTTCAATTGATAGTGTTGCGAGCGAAAAAAGCGTCCGCGACCACAAAGAACAAGCCCCGATAACACACTGGGAGGTTGATTCCCCCGAATGCTCGAGACGAGGCGAGACAGTTCAAATAAACGCGCGAGCGCGTAGAGCATCCAGTTTGCGGCAACATCCCTCAGTGATTATTGAAACTACGTTTCTCTGAGGCGTACCGACTGACGGTAATGCGCTGAGCTGCCCCAGACAGCCGTCGATTATTTACTGACATTGGATCAGTTTCGCAAGTAATAAACAGATGAAATGGAAATTTCTCGGTGGAGAGGATTCAAAAATAAGTATTACGACTCGATAGCGAGCTCCGAAAAAACTATCGAACGGCCGATGGATTTTACTGCAAATGGATACGGCAGGTATCGCGTGGCAATTTTGCATCGCTCTGTGATAAAAGAAAATGAAACATCCAGTTATTAATTTTTAGTCCCCCGAATGCCTCGACGCCGGTGAGACAGTTCGAATGAACACGCTTGTGCGTCAAGAATCCAGTTTGCGCTGACATCTCTCGCTGATTATCGGAACTACGTTTCTCCGAGGCGTACCGATTGTCAGCAACGCGCTTATCTGACTGATTATTTACTGACGTCGGATCAATCTTGTATGTACGTCAGCTGAGACAATCCGCCCACACCAGCCCATAATCACCCGGTGAAATGGAAATTTCCCGGTGTAGAGGATTTAAAAATATTACGTCCCGACAGGGAGCACCAAAAAGACCTATCGAACGGCCAGTGGATTTTACTGCAAGTAGATACGGCAGGTATCGCGTGGCAATTTTCCATTGCTCTGTGATAAAAGAAAATAGAAATTGAAAAATAAAATAAAAAAGCACAACATCGAGTTATGAATTCTTAGTCCCATGAAGTGTCTGGACTTTGGATGGAAATCGAACGCGAAGAAATGCGAGAGTTAAGTACGACTTGGCACCCCCGATAGTGGCCCGAGATAAGGTGACACGTCGTCGTCGTCGTCGCGTTCGTCGTCGTTGCGATAAAGCATAGCTCCGCTGCTGATGCTGGCGTTCGCGTGCAACAGACGCGAGGGAACGGAGATAATGCGATGATTTCGGTGGCCGTCGCGACGCGAAAGGCGCCTCTGCTGGTTAACATACGCAGAATCGTGAGAAATGTCGGAAAACGTGTGTTGCGGATTAATCGTCCGGTGGAACATTGTAAATAACATGACTATCAGCTGACTAATTTGAGTGCGAAGATCGACGAGAAAGGAATATTGCAATATGCGTCTGGCTTTACGTTCGACCGATTACTCGATAATCCAAAGGTGAGTTCTATTTTGACACGTGACAAGTGAATTTTGTGTTTCATTTTTTTTTTTTTTTTTTTATCTTGCTCTCTCCTTTCGCAAATGCACTCTCTCGTAGCCGACACAGCAACATATGCCCCGTTTCTCTGATTATTTTTCTTTCGGTACTTTCATCGGACAAGATTCGAGCGCCCGAAATTAATGCAAAACACGCACGAGGCTTTTCCGGTGACACATTTTACGGAACTATCGTTCGATCGACCCCTTCCGTTGATTCACAAAAATAAAAATAAAACCGTGTGCACGAAATCTTCTTTTTGTTACCGTAAATTGCACTCCCGACAAGAGCACATTTTTTGTTTTTTTTGTGACGTTTTCAAATTAAACGGAAATCTTGTCAGTACTCCCTGTCGAGAAAGAAAACAAACAATTAGTCGGTCTTAGAAAGAAAAAAAAAAAAACGATCCCGTGACGACGGGACGTGCCGTGTTATCAAACACAATATACGGGACTACGGATTCTTGTCCACCCACTCCAATGTTTACACGAATGCGATAAGCGCCCTCGGATTTTGTATGCCCACTACTGATGCACATTAAAACTTTTGTGTACACAGTACGGTGCAAAATACTTGTGTCTGTGAGCCTGGTGAGAATTACCGCGGCTTGACACTGTTGAAAAGTTTTCTGGCATGTATCATTGTTTAATAAACAATAGATGTACTGCTGTATTGATCCTGACAAACAGTTAGTCGATTTTCTGTATTTAAACACATGCTTATGCATGCGAGCTTGGTAAACCAAAGGAGATTGCCGAAGGAGATTGCTCCCTCCTTGCCTTCTGAGATACCAAATAATAAATATGTTTGTCGTTCCTATCGCTTGCACTTGAAAATTATCTGCTTTGCAAAAATAATTTTTAGTGGTGCAAAATACTTGTGTCGGTGAGCCTGGTGTGAATTACCGCAGGTTGATACTGTTGAAAAGTTTTCTGGCATGTACCATTGTTTTATAAACGATAGATGCACTGCTGTATTGATCCTGACAAACCGTTAGTCGATTTTCTATGTTTAAACACACGCTAATGCGGGCTTGGTAAACCGAAGGAGATTGCCCCCTCCTTGCGTTCTGAGATACCAAATAATAAATATGTTTGTCGCTCCTATCGCTTGTACTTAAAAATTATCTGCTTTGCAAAAATAATTTTGAGTGATGCTCCAAAATAGCAATACTTGCGGGAGATGTATATACATATCTTGTTTCAGATGAACGTTCCGCTGTATGGAGGTATCGGGGCCTGTGCGATCCTCCTTTTTGCCCTCTTTGGCCTAGCGACAGTTTTGAAAATCATCGTTTGTCTACTGGTATTAATTCTAGGGTAAGAAAACGATGTCGTACCATAGATCTAGGGTAAGACTTTTCAGTGAAAGGTCGCTGTAAGGTCACTGAAAAAAAAAAAGTTATGAAAAATGTTGAGCACAAAAATGAATAGATTAAATTTTATTTACTATTAATATACTATTAGAGAAAACAAAATATCCATAATTTTTTAAATATCAATCATGCCTAAAACAAAGAACATTGTGTATTTCCTTCATCACAAAAATTTTCTTTCAGAATTCTGACTTGTATATATAGAAAGTATGCGCCGGAGCTTGAAAATGAAATCAATTCTGGCAAACAAAACTTACACAAGAAGACTGAGAAATTGCGACAGGTAAGAGTTTTCCCTTTTGGACTAATACTTTTCTTAGTTCACTTGAAGATTATTTAATTATCCATGCCATTTGACTCTTGCAGTATGTGGAAGAGCTATCGAAGAAAAAGGTAACGTTTACTCTGGACAGAAGGGTGACTGGTAGCCACATCATCGACGAGTCTCTGCAAGTGAGTATTCTTTTTTTATAACGAGCCAATTTCTTTTTAATCATTTCATACATAAATAATCTGTAATGTACAAACGAATATGTAAATAATTATTAATAATCGCTACCTATTATTATTATTATTTTTAGGAAATATTAGACTTTGTACTCAGAGATTATGTCGAGCCGTGGTACAGCGTCGTTACCGACGACGAGGAGTTCACAAGATCGGTCAGAGACACCGCTCAGAAGATCGCGATCAATATAGCGAATAGGTAATTTAAATGGAAACCAAAGATGTTCCGGTATCGCGTTTATATTTTTATGCCCTGTTGATCCATGCCTTATCTCTAACGAATATCAAACAACGTTTTCACAGAGTGAAGGATGTCGATTGGATACCTTATCTGACGACGCGTCTAGTGGACGACGCAGCTTCGCACATGAGGCTGTATCGTCAGGCTCGTGCTAAGATGAAACAATTGCAGAGCAACAAGATGCACAAGGGCAGTAGCAGTAGCTCGTCTACTTCGGGCGGTACGCCCAAGCGATCGCCGTCGCACCGTCGCAACAAGAGCGAAACCGATATATCGTGGTATTCGCAGTCGAAATTTTACATTCCCAATATACCGGAGCCCGTTGAGTACAACGGCGACCGTGAGAGGGAGGATATCAGCCTCGAGAAGATATTCTTCGATCTCGAGGTGCAAATGGAAAGTAACTTAATATGCAGAGATCTCGTATGTACAAACGAAGAACAGGAGCTGGCTTTCCTGGGCGAGATCGCCGAGATTCTATTGTACCTTTTGCTACCCAAGGAGGACTTTGACTCGCTGACCGTCAGGTTTATTCTGAGGGAACTTCTAGTTAACGTTATAATAAGACCGTTGTTGAATTTGTTCTCGGATCCTGATTACATTAATCAAGCATGCATATGGCTGGTGAGTATACAAGTCATTCATGTCACTTGGTGCGAAAATCCCAATTTTATGCACTTTGAATGCCCAAAACCCCATTTTCACACCCTTTGAAATAAAATTTTGAACGATACTCGCGCGAACTTTTTCTTAAGTCGTGTGATTGCAACGCTCGTCAGAAAAGTTTTATCGCACTAGTATCGTATTGTACTATTGTATGGCAAGAGCGTGGAAAGGGAGTTCTTGAGGAGTGTGAAAATGCCTCAGGAACGAGGGCACGTGTCAGGACTCTCTTTTAAACCGCCCACGCCATTCACATTAATGTTCCTAACAAATTCACGAGAATCATGCTTTTCGTTTTTGGGAAGTATGAGCAGAAGGACACTTTCTCGCCCTGGTGCGAGAAAAGACCACGTAATATTTGTGCGCATGCGCACTATTTTTCTCGCACGCCATGCGAAAAAGTGTCTTCCTGCGCCCACTTCGCACGAACGGAAAGTGGGATTTTACGTGCAGGCGTTGGGAAATATATAAAGTGCCGATAAAACGATGCTCCGACCTAACGGACCTATTTAATTTGTGCGTTTCAGTGTACTAAAGAAGCTAGTTTACCGAGCGATGTTTTCTTAACGGTGATGAGGATAACCGATAGTTTGGAGGAGCTGATTGCCACAAAGAACATCGTTTGCAAGGAGATCGCTCATCTCCGCTCGAAGGATTCCGGCGGGGAGGACGATTTGCCGGTGAAACAGCAGCTGAAGAGTTTGCTCTACGTAAAGGAAAATCTTGAGACGAGAATAGTGGCGATGCAGAAGGGATTGAAGACCGAGGCCGACGGTATCGGTTCGCATCCCGACTGGAACAGATATCTCATGCCAGGAAACAAACTAGTAAATTTACCGTTGGACGAATTGTTGAAGAACAACATAGCGCTGAGCTACTTCATCGACTACATGACGTGCATAAACGCCGAGGCTTATCTCTTCTTCTATCTGAACATATACGGCTGGAAGGTCTCGGCGGAACAGCAGATATCGGACATAGAGCTGCAGAAGTTGCAGTCCAACACACTGTCGGTTAACTCCGGTGGGTCGAAGCGGAAGAACATCAATCTCGAAAATCTCAAGGAAGCGGCACTGAAGATATATCAGCAGTACCTGAGCGAGAAGGCAACCTCGAAGTTGCTGCTCGATGAGACGCTCGTCAAGAATCTCGTCACTCGGATTAAAACGGAGGTCGTTCGAGAGACGTGGTTCGATGAATTGCAGGCCTGCTGCTACGAAAAGCTCCAGAGCGAAGACAGATTCTTGCCGTCTTTCAAGAGATCGTTCTCTTACGTAAAACTTTTGGCGGAGTTGGATCTCCTCAAGGACCCGCCGTCGGAGGACGACATGAAATCACTGGATGGTATAAGCGTTTCGAGCATGAGCAACGAGCTCGACACGCTCGAGGAATCTTCCGAGCCGCAGAATCAGGACGACCGAAGAAACTCGATCAGGGAGGGTCTGAAATCATACGCTTATTCCTCGACGAGCCTCACCAGCATGACGGATCGGGAACCGGGCGTCGGACACGACGAGACCGATGCCGATCTCGCGATGCCTCGGAAAAATATTAAACGCATGAGAAGCGCCTCCAGCATCGATTCCGATCGCGTAAGCGAGGGCAAAAACGCGACTTTCTATGTCGAGTCGAGTCCCGAACAGCAGTTCATGAAAGTCGACGACGCTACGTGCGATCAGAACGCTATCAGAAAATTACAGCAGGGACGATTCGAGATAACGGCGGAGATAATCGAGACCGGTGTCGTCAACGATCGCGGCAAAACTTACGGCATATACGCCGTGGCTGTGAAGAAAAATTACGACTCGGGCTATCATGAGAAATGGCACATATACAGAAGATACTCGGACTTTCACGATCTTCATCAGAAGATCAAGGAGAAGTATTACGATTTGGCGAAAATTGCCTTTCCGGCCAAGAAGGCGTTTCACAATATGGAACGTGCGGTGCTCGAGAAACGTATGATAATGCTGAACGCTTGGATACAACAACTGACGAAACCCGGCATCGTCGACGGTCACATGGGACTCCAAAACATGCTTCTGGCTTTTCTCGAGCAGGGCGATTACGACAAAGGCGTTACCGGTGGACAAATATCGAAAACAGTAAGGGGCTTTAGTTTTTCGCCGGATCGCAAAAATTTACCGACGGTGGTAAAATCTAATTTCTGATGATTTTAATATTCCTTTTTTTTTCTTGCAGATCGATACTTTGGTGAATCCGTTGAAAACATCGATGAAGACGGTGACTCAGGCAGTGAAGACAATGCCGGACAACATGCTGAGCACAGTCGACGGTGTCATGGACAACATCAGCAAATTCTTTGGGAATCCTCGTAAGAACAGCATGTTCTACGAGAGCGTCAAAGTTGGCGCCAGTCTGGACACAGAGGTGAATTTGAAAATTTCTAAGGCACGCGTTTAGAGACGGTCGCCGACTTTGTGAACGGTCATTTTTTTGTCATTTTTGTCAATTGACTGTCGCGTTTTAATTCTGTTATTCGTGACTGCCAAACGATACTGCATCGATTGAGCCCTAATTGAATCGATTTAAAAAGAATTGCTAATTTTACGGTCCATTTTATTTATTTTTTATATTGTAATTAAACGATGAACCACCAGACGTTTAAATTACACTACAATTAACCACAAATCGATTAGTATAAATTCCAAATGTTTAAATACAAATCTTGAACATGTTTGTGCAAATTTTGACCATATTCGTGCCCCCAAACAAAAATGACGCTCATGGCACAACAAACATTTTCTCGAATCAAAACATGACCATTCACCACTCTATTAGCATTTTATTTCTCGTACGAGACGGATTTGCATCGACCGGGTTTCTGCCGTTTCAGACCGACGACAACATACCGCTGAGGATAATACTGTTGCTGATGGACGAGGTGTTCGATCTTAAAGTGAGAAACCAATGGCTGAGAAGGAGGATAATAACGCTGTTGAGGCAAATCATTCGAACGATGTTCGGTGACATCGTCAACAGGAGAATCGTCGAGTACGTGTCACTGTTGACCAGTCCGAAGAACGTCGCGACGTATCTCCGCCTTTTCAAGTGAGTCAATGCGATTATGTTGCCGGCGACGTCGCTCGTCAACCGCTGCAATTGTAGTCTCGAGGATTATATTTATGTTCAATTTATTGATCGGACATGCCCTTTTACAAGATAAAAGTACAATTGAATGAAAAATTGGGAGCCATACAATGAGTGCAATGCAGGGGTTGAATAAGTGAATGATAGAGAAATTACAATGATCAAACCGTGCAATACAGTTCAATAATAGCGGAGAGGGGGGCAACATGGGACAGTTGGGAAAAATGACCCATTATCTCGTTTCGGCCGACTGTCCTATTTTGCCCCGCTCTCCCCTAAAGATGAAATTCAAATGTCGCAGAACTGAATAATATCAATAGGACTGTGCACGAAAGATCAATAATGCAGATGTGTTCACTTAAATACAAAAAGTTCAGTATCAGTGCCGTAAATTAATTATGATAATTATTAATCTTTTAAGGCAAAGCCACTGGCCGAACGGCGTGAAGGCCGAGGCGAAACCTCCCCGGGATCAAGAGACCAAGGACAGAACGCGCGTGGCTGCCAAGGTTGCTTTGCTCTCGTGTCTGTCGGATGAACTAAAACATATCATTGGCAGTGAGACGACGAGACGCGGGCTGCTGAGGGTCTTTGAGCTCTTTCAACGGCCCGTTTTGAACAGAAGACTGCTATACGTACTACTAGAGGGAATAATAGAGAATCTCTTTCCTCAAACAGATTTGGTTACGATTATTAGAAAATTGTATTCTGTCTCGCCGAGAGTTAAAAACAAGGGCAAGACCAACAACTCTTGATGCGCGAGGTGAGCGCGCTTCTGCGCTGTCTACGGTCAGCCGGAGGACGGCGCGAATTATTTTTTTCTTCTAACATCCTGAAGGTAATTCTCACGGTCGGTCCTCGGTAAATTTTGAGCGGAGAGCTCGTTGCCATGCTGCTATTTAGAATAAATACGCAATTTTTTTCTCTCTACCGCTAAATAATAATCGTAAGATCACGGTACGAAATTTGAAAAAATGAAATGCAGTCGCTGTTTGGTTCGCCGAACGGGGGTCGATACGTTACCGATAGGTAAAACGTGCAGTGAAGACATTCTCACGATAATGTTTCTACGAGCATCCTTTCTGATTGTTTCCTTTCTTTTTCTTTTCGCCGCTGTAAGAATAGTTCATTTAACGGGAAGTATTTTTTTACCTATTTATATACACCGGTAAATTTATGCAGGACAACTTTTTCGATTCAACGGGTCGTACCTATGATATTTTCTTATAAGGCGATGATGTAGAAACGTCGCGTTTCTCGGTACAAGAAGTTCTTGGGGGGAGGGTGGTGTGCGTGTTTGTTATATGAATGCGCGGTTAATCAGCTGATGTTCGTCGCGTCAACGAGTTACTCTGACAACCGTCGTGTCAGCTTCGGATCGATACATCGCGCGGAGAGAGAGCGGTACAGTTTATTGTATACTAGAGATCTATTCGTATTTTTTAAGTCAACGGAGGGATGAAGCTGACGCGCGAATGAAAGAAATGTATTGAAGCCATTAAATTCATATTATACACGACAGGGAACAAAAAAAACACTTAAAAAAAACAAAATGAAAGTTGCAAACTTTCATCGATCGAAGAAGATTGTATAGTTTCTAACAAACAAAAAAAAAGATGAATATAAGAACAAAAATAAAGGATAAATAAAAACTCGTTCAACAGTGAAATAGAGGCCAAAAATTATGATATACAAAATGATATTGTCTAACCATGCCTTCCGTGGGCTGCTAACATTGTCGGTATTATTGTAGAATTATAATGAACTTCTTGTGATTACCCGTAGACAAAAAAAATGAAATTAGAATCCGATATTAATATTAATAGTTGAATCATACAATCATTCCATATGCATTTTAAGGTCTATATATATATATAAATATTATAAATATATATGTGTATATATATACAGGACACTGATATATATATATTCGGGGTCTGTTTATTGGAATCTATCGTGCACTAATATATTTCGATACCTTTGAAGAAAAAAAATGATAAAATAATGCGTGAGCATAAACTTTAAAATTCCTATTACGATATATGATAGAATTTCAGAGAATGTCGGAAGCTTAGAAAATCGATTACACATAATACAAATAATATTCTAAAAAAAAAAAAATTAAAGAAAAATACTATTCGCATCATCAGTGTGCGTGGAATCACTGTACTAGGATCTTTCTATTTATTTATTGGATATTGACTAAGTAGACTCGGTGATAATAAAGATACTGAAGTAATTAAATCCAACCGTCACGCTGAGTTGGTCGAACGTGCGGTAACACGTAAATAATGTATAAAAAAAATTGAATTGTATATTGATGTCGTATGCCTGTATAAAGAGTTATTTCTATCGTGTTAACATCGTTGCTATTATTATGTTTACTTATTAAAAACGAAGAAAACCGACGAACTCTGTAACATTTTTTAAACCAGTCACCTGGGTAGAAATTTCTCATTCCTCGTTTCATTATCCCGGGGGCGAGGCATGGGAGAGGTATCTGGTCGAAATTTAATCAAGAACCCAGATAGACAAGCGCCATGAAAAGTAGCAATATTCGCGCGATATTTGCAAGATGTGCGGCACATGTCGTAATTATTGCGCCAACTGCTACTTTTCGTGGCGCTTGTCTATCAGGGAAGTTCTCCATCGAATCATCAATCCCTCGAATAAAAAAAATAAAAAAGTTATCTGAACCCAAATAGTAAAATAATGAATTCCAAAAAAAAAAGAAGCGCCTTGACATCGCGAAACCCGTATCAATCTACCGTCGCCAATATTTTCCATCAAGCTCATCGAGAACATAATTACGGACCGAAGGGGTCGTCGACCCCTTAGGCGTCGGAACTTCCCACCGGAACGTCCGATCCTTTCGCCAACGTGCAAACAAAATCTAAACCTCAAGAACAGCTGAAGAAGCAATTCTAAAAAAGAAAAAAAAACAAAGAAAAAATCGTTATAAGTCCAGGGATCATTGAGAGGGTAAAAAAAAAGCGAAACGTTATAACGGCGACAGATCGGACGGCGGAGGCGCAGGAGTGCCTAGGCGTAGTGGGCAAGGACAAAAGAAGTTTATTATCGGGGTTGTGCCGGAGTGCCGGGCGTCGAGACGTCCCAGACAAGTAGCTCCGCGAGGGGTCGACAATGTAAGAGAAAGATCGGGAGAGGGAGAAGTAGAGTGAGAGTCTCCATCCCAGACCGCGTCTCCTACCGGGTTACAACAGCACCAATACAGCGTGGGCATCATGGATATTTGGTCGCACCGCTGTATACATATATATACATATATATACACATCCCTTTATTTCCCTGCGCTCTCTCGCTTCGTGCATGCTTGTTCGTACTTGGTCCACGAGAGATTACGGTATCCTCAGCTCAAAATTTAACGCGTGCTCGTGGGGGTACACCGCACCGCCGCCTAACCAGCGAAGGGGGTGGCCGCGGAGCCGGCCGGAGGGTACGGGGGAGAGCTCGTCGAAGAAAAAAAAACAGGGCGGGGGGGGGGGATATCCGCATCGTCGTAGGACCAGAGAAGGGCCATTGTGCGAAAAAAATGAATTGGGCACAACGCGTGCGCACACCAAGCTCGCGTTCTCGTGGTGGTATAAAAGATGAATGCAACAACGGCGATTCTTATATAGGGGAGAGCGGGGCAAAATGGGCAAAATCCGTATCCAAAATAATTTTTGGATACGGATAATAGTGCAAAACGAGGCAGAAAATCTGGATTGATCGATGGGGCAAAATGGTCCGGAAAATTTGGGTTGATCGATGGGGCAAAATGGCGCATCCAAAAATGATTGGAGAATTAAGTTTTGCCCCACTGTCTCGTTTTGCCCCACAGTTCCATTTTACCTCACTCTCGCCTACACAATCATGCGTGAGTTTTTCAGAACGGAGAAGGGGGGAGGGGGTGTTCATCCATGTCGCTTCTTTCGCGGAGAGAAAGAGACGAGAGTAGCCGAGCAGTTTCCGCACAGCCCCCGGGCTAGATGGCGATCGTCGAAGGACTCCTCGGCTTCTTGCACCGCGGAACGCACACCGCAAGTACTTCTCGCGCGCAAGATAAAAAAAAAAATATGAGAGGATGAGGAAGGAGGAAGGAGCAGCGTGGTCGAGTATACGCATCCCGTGGCCCGACGCGCGGCGATGACGAGGAGGCGAATGAAGAACGGGAAAAAAAGAAGAAAAAAAAAGCCCGAGATAGCGTCATTGTGAGCGGCGAGGGGGGGGGGGGGGGGCGAGAAGGAAAAGGGAGGAGGGAGCCTTCTCTGTGTAAGAGAAGCTAAAGCCGGAGAGAAACCCAAACGGCCGGCACTAACGAAAGAAAAATCGATATGCATGATTCACGCCGAGCATGTAGAGCCCGAGAGGCCCGTGTAGTTGGTACGCGTGGAGGAAAGTTTCGAGGGTAGGGGAATCGGTGGGGAATGAGGCGATGGGCGACTTCTCCCCTCGTCCAGGATGGACCCCCTTGCCCTTCGGTGTGTTGTTCCCCTTTGGCCAATATATATATATGTATATATATATATATATTATACGTATATACATATATATATAGGCACGCACATTTTGTCTCTCACACTCTCGTTTCAAGCCCCAAAAGGGGAACACGGGGGACGCAGCAGCACCGGCACACCGCGTGTGTACTACGCCGAGAGAGCACACGGGTAATTCTATACAAGCCGGCAGGAGCAGCAGCAGCAGAGCTGTACACCGTATAGGAAAGCAGGAGGGGTATTACCCGCGATGCTACCCCCTCGGTCACTCGATCAGTCGTGTCCCGAGTCCCATACAGTCGTGAAACGTCGGGCATCCGTAAACGGGCGATCCACCGACGTAAACAACGCCTCCGGGGCAACGAGGTGCAGGCACGTTCGCGAAACTTGTTACTTGTCTCTCGGGCGAGCGCTATATTTATCGCGGATCTGTTTCGGCGGTCTTCGAGCAACGGAGCACGAGATCGTGGTTGTTATTCATTTCTTTATTTTTTTTTCCGTTGCGTCGAGCTGTGTGCCGGACGAATAGAACTCACGATAAATTTTTATAGAAAAAGATTTTTGCGGTCGCGGAGCCGGACTTAGCGCTCGTCCGGTGCCGGCGTCGGGAGCGCGCATGCCGCTTTTCGGAACCCTCGAGCCGCTGGACCCGCCAATGTGTGATCTCCGTCGATGCCTGCGCGCGACCGGAAGCGACGCGACCGGAAGTCGGAGGGAGGAGGAAGCCCCGCTCGATGGATTCTGACGCTGGTATCCGTAATCTGTAGAGTTTCGTTTGTTTTTTTATTAATTTTTTTTTAATTGTAAGGAGAAAGAGGCAGTGAGGCGAGGGGGGTGACTGCAGAGTCGATAACATTGGAGAGACGAGAGCCCGATGCAGCAGAAACTGACCCCTCGGAGCGTCCGATCTCTGTTAAATCGCGCTCTAAGAAAATTTTGTTAAATTGATAAGTAAGTATATAGAGCCTGAAACGACGAGGTCGTACCCACGTGACGATAAATACTGTAATAGTGCAGGGATCGCGTGAGACTTCTATACACGTAAATTGCCGCGTTTCAACGGTGACGCTCGTCACGCTCGTTGACCCTGAAAAATCGATCGGAAAAGCTCGAGCCACTGTTACGACGGGAAAAAATAAAAGAAAAATATGATTACGAAATTATTGCCGAGAACTTTGGGGCCCTTCGTGCTAGTCGGTTGCTACAAATTTTTAACTAACGATGATATTGTTTGTTTTATATTATTTTTTTTTTATATGGTGAAAAAAATTTTAATCGATGAACGCCCGGGCGCTTCCGTTCGCTGGCAGATGGTACCCCTCTCTCTCGGGCTCTCTATTGCGGGCCAGAAGAGCCTCGAATGGGGAGCCGCACGCGTCACAGCTTTCGTACCAAGGTTCAACCAGAGGGGAGTTTTTCGATGGTCTCGTTTCACTTCGACCCCCTACAGTTATCCACTTTCGGGACGTCGAATAAAATTGACTCGCGCACGGACTGTAAATCGAACAGTGAAAATTAAACGATTTAATATCCAATATAAGAGTGCAAATTCGGCGATCGAGGAGTCGGAGTTTATTCGGCGCTGTTGAGCACGCCGGGAGGGGGTGGGGGAGGCGTCGCATCAAACAAGATAGGCCTGGAACGGCAGCAAACAACAATGTCCTTCCGGTTTCTTCTGGGGACAGTTATTTGTCGTGGAAAATAGAGATCCTTGGATGGACGAATTAAACCGTTCGAGTACGAAACTTTTTCTTCTTCCGTTTTTCGATGGTCTCGTGCCAACTTTATCCCCACAGTTGTTCAGTTTCGGGACGTCGAATAAATTGACCGTTATCAAAATCGAATGGTATTACAATTGACTCATATTAAAATTAACCCGTATTAAAATTGACCCGGATTACAATGGACTCGGATTAAAATTGACTCGTATTCAAATTGACCCGTGATAAAATTGACCCGTATTAAAATTGACCCGTGTTAAGATTGACCCGAATTAAAATTGACTCGCTCTAAAATTGACCCGTGTTAAAATTGACTGCAAATCGAACATCGAAAATTAAACGATTTTATAAGCGAGACACGAGTGCAAATCCGTCGGTCGCGGAGTCGGAGTTAATTCGGCGTCGTTGAGCACAAGGGGGTCGGGCGGTGGGGGGGCGGAGTTCACATCGGGGATTTCGATGCAGGGCCAAGCGGCGTCGCGACGCCTCCGGGCTCCTCTCGAGCACCGCCAGAGAGCTGCCGCATCGGAGCACGCTGTGCGCAATGTCTCGGCGTTCTCACCCATCGACACGCTCTATTATTTTTTCCTTCAAATATTAATTTACACGTAGTGAGGAACGGATATCACTCGGCATGGACGGAGCGAGGGACCTCGTAACTTTGCCTCCGCTCATGCTCAATGCCTGTCGTCGTCGCCGTTGTCCTCGTCGAGAGGGAAAAAAAAACGAGAAAACGACGCCGCGGGCTGCGGTCAGCTGGGTCTGGTACCGAAACAAGATACGCCTGGGACTAGTAACAAACAAACAATAATGTTGACTCCTTCCCGTTTCTTCGCGACACGGTTGTTTGTCGATGAAAATGGAGATCACTGGATGGACGAATCCGAATCCTTCGAGTCCGAGGCCCCTTTTCTTTTTCCGTTGAAGAAAATAATCGTTCGACACTGTTCGGCAATTATCTGAAAAACAACAGAAATTTGATTAACTGTTTCTCGAAAAAATTCCACGCTTTCGATTTTTTACTCCGAAATAAAAAATGAAAATAAAGGTCGTGATGCTGAGACGTATTTTTGCCCGAATCAATCAACTCTCATACATGTATACACGGTACAAAAGAAGCTTCTAAATTTAACGAAAATATCTCTTTTTAACAAACATCCATAATTTGATTCGCCTTGATTTTGTATGCACTTTCTCGTTAATTCTACATTTATTTTTGAACTTCAAAAACCCGGTCAGTCTAAAAAATATAGTAAATTTAACGATTCAGAAAAGGGGAAAAACATTGTTGGCCTCCGCGAACAAAAAACGCTTGTCACACTTCAAAAACGTTTCTTGTCCGCAGAAGTCTACAATTTTTTTTTCATTTTTTTCATCTGTAAATTTACCATTGTTTTGTCGGTACATTTACATTTTTGTACATTCAGAGGATTTCTACAGTTACAAACCTTCTTTACCGTGCATACGCCAGACTAATAATCATACACTTATACATTATACCAAAGACCCGCTTACAGGACAAAAAAAAAATTGTAAATTGAACAATCCAAAATAGAAAAAAAAAAAAAAAATTGCCGACCTCCGCAGATAAGACCCGTTTATCGAATCTACAAGCCTCCTGCACCGCGTACACACTGAATCCGACTCGTAAAAAAAAAACACAAAAGTCCCTGTCCACAGTTTCCAAAGATAAGGGATTGCCGACTGCGCAAGGTACTTCGAGCAAAGAGACAAATGCAACGAACACGCCGGTTGCACAAGGGCAGCAGCAGCTGCGGTTTGTTCCTCTTGTATGCCCGGTCGTCCTCACCGGTGTCGAGACTCGAACGGCTTTGTCTTCGTTCCATCCTCGGCGAGCAGCTCAACGGTCAGACAGGAAAGAGAAGACATTGAAAAGAAGAAGAACAAGAACAAGAAGAATACTACTAAGGATAAAGTAGTATGTTAAAAAAAAAAAGAAAAAAACAAGAAAAACTCGTCGCAATTTGCACCTAGGAGATCTAGTATCCGCAGTGTACATTATCACGCTTGAGGGAGTTCGAGGCTCTCCTCATCGAGGGGAAGCGGGCGGGGGGGTGGGAGAAGGGGGTAGGTAGGACAGCGGGGTAGCGGCGAGGCGGGCTAGGTGTAGACTTACTTTGGACTGTGGTGTGGGATTACCGTACTTATATTCAAGTCTAATATTAAGTTACCATTTTGCTTTACGGCAAGTGAACAGGCTGCCAGCATATAGGAAGCCATCCGAGCGCTCCTGGGACAGTCTCCTCATCGTCTGCTCGTCCGGGCCCACCTACGTTTACGCGCACCTCGTTCCTCGAGCTCTTCGGTGTTGAAACTTCACTCGTCGCTTCCCTCGTCGTTCCGTGCTCCCTTCGAGGACATTTTTTCGACGTCTTTTGTATCGTCCGACGGTTCGTTTTTTGTTGTTTTTTTTTTGGGGTCTTTTTCGGCCAAGTCTCTCTCCGGAGTGCAGAAAAAGCGCGACGAAGAAAAGGTCCGTCGTACACCACGAAACAGTGGTTTTCCTGTGCACTTGAGGACACACCGGAGTTTCGGATAAGGCCTACAACGAGAGTGGTAAAAAAAAAAAAAAAAAAAAATAAGTTACAAAAAAATAAAAGAATTAAATACATTCGTAGAAGTTGCGTAGCGAGGATACAAAAAAATACTAATATTCGTAAAAGTTATTTAACGTTTGATTCACCACTCAGCGACGTGGAGTTGTCGCCGAGGACGAACAGGAATTTCGGATAAAGCCTACGAGAGTGGTAAAAAAATAATTAAAAAAATACAAAATTTGTAGCAGTCACGTAGCGACGATGCAAAAAAAAAACTGCTGAATATTCGTAGAAGTCACGTAACATTTGATGCACCGAGGTTTCGGATAAGGTCTACGAGTGGTAAAAAATAATGAAGTCATTTAAAAAAATCGTAGCGGTCGCTTAGCGACGATACAAATAAATATTAATAACGCCGAAGTTATGTAACGTTTGATTCACCGCTCAGCGATGTGAATTTGTTGCCAGGCTCATGTTTGCTCCGACATTGTGGTGCGCAACCTGCCGCGCGAGAGCCGACCGCAGACTTCTAGTTAGCGGACACTCGCAGCGATATCGAATCATTTTTTTTCTCTTCTTTTGCCGTCGGACTTGCGGTAAAAAAAATATTGCTGGGAGGCGGTTAAGCGAGGATATCTGGAAGGTGCGCGATTACCTGTGGAATATACAAATAGAGAATAACACAGAATCGAATGTAGGTGAGAGTTGGAGGCGGCGATAGTCGTGTGCGAGACGGTGTCAACGTCGAGAGCGACGAGAAGTTACGCGCCGGACGGGGGTGGTGAGAAGGCAGAGGTACTGACTTCTGTGCGTGCTGGGGTTTCTCCCGTTAATACTTCCTAGCACCATTTGAAATCAGTACTGCTCCTTCGGACAACCAGCGATTTTTTTTTTGCGGATCAAAAATTTCCTCAGCGAATTTACGAATTTTTTTTCTCAATTTTATTCGCATAATAACGATGCGCCAATCGTCTACCCAGATAACAATCAACGAGGATATCTGGACCAAACGTCGGCGTTTTACGATATGATTAATTCGCAATATAATTGTATACTCTTAATATTTTATATATAATAATAATCTAAATGTATATTGATAATAATTAATAATATTAATAATAATATACCTAATACGATACACGTGCAAGGGATCGTTGCGCTTAATACGCACCCGATCGCGAACTTGCAGACTTGCGAGGAAGTAGAAATTCGATATAATAAATAACTGAGTCCGACCGTCCATATTTCGCGGACTCGCGGACCTGAAGTGAGGCGGATTGTGGTTGGTGAAATGGGGAACGAAAGAAAATATATGTATATAAATTTCTCTCGAAATATCTCGGGGGACTGATTGCTATATATACACGCTCTGACCGCGATCCGATACTAAACGAGTTCGAACGTTTCTCACGCCTCATTACCGCCGTGACGCGTCTCGCTGCGTCGAGATAAAAAAAAAAGACAACAATAATTCGTACCTGGACATCTCTCGGCTCTCTTTCGTTAGTTTCATCAGAGTCTCTCTTTCGATATCGCGTTCGCGGGCTCGTGAACCGTGTTTAACCATCGAGCCATTTGGTAGCACTTACGTTATTAAACGATCGACGAACGAGCTACGTTTTGTCGAGTAATTAGCGAGTAATGGAAAAAAAAGCTCTAGACTCGTAACTTAAGCATAGAGGGTAGCGAGCGTGGCGCTTGTCGAGCGGACTTCGTTAACGTACGACCAAGGCCCCGATGGCCTCGGGACACCGAGGATGCCCCGGGTTATGTCGAGTCCTTGCTTCGTCCCGTTGCCTGCAGCCTCGTCCACGTCTCGCCGAGGGCTTTCGCGAAGTGGTCGTCGACTGGAATCATAATTTAAAACGACTAGGTGAGTATAACGCATCGATCAACACATCACCCTGATGATATCTGCACGCGACTGAATTTCGTCGTGTTACGACTGATGTGTTTTTTGCATCGCACAAACTTCGCTCGGGATAAAAGTGAACAATTTTTTTTGTTCTTAAAGTACTGTGCATTTGGACAGAGACTTGCCCAAAGATGAAATTTCATGCCACGCCGATATCTTCAGGGTGATTCAATGTAAACAAAAATGTAAATTTAATATACCGGGCTGAAAGTTTTTATGAAAAAACTAGTACATTAAATTTAATACAGACTTACGATGAAAAATTAATATACTTTTTTATTGAAATTGAATGAAATTGTAAAAAATGTTAGTACTGTCACAGTAAGATTAAAATATATTATAAAAAAATGAAGTATTCCCAATGTGCTTGTTACACCGAACATTCATTTTTCATCCCAACTGTGCATGAAATTTAATACCCCAGTTTCTCCATAAAAACGTCCAATCCCGTACATATTGAATTTCATACGAATTTATTTTTTTCGAAAGCTTTCAATCAGGGTACGTGTAAAAAATAAAATAAAAAAGGTTTCTTATTCTAGCGAAGGATAAGGACAATCGGCTGACCACTGAGACCAGTCTCCTTGTCGGTGGTCGATGACGCATTGAAAACAGCGGCGTACTCCTCGAGACCCAAGGACCTCTTGAAGTGTTCGTCTATCGCCGGATCGCTGACGACTCCCGGGCTTCGTATTCCAGTTCTCTGGCCTCCTATCGCCGCCGAAGGCGTCGCCGTTGGCGTGGGCGTCACTGCAGTATCCTCGATCGTTGTACCTGAGAGAGAGCGGAAGAGAATATCCGTATAGTAGCTGTACATGGGGGTACTGTATATATAATAATAACGTGACTCTATAATAACTGTACGAGCGTCTGGAGCTCTTCGGCAATATAATGGGTACGAAAATTACAGAACACCACACGGTAAAAAATATATATAATAATTGTACGATGCATCATTGATTAACGTTATTAATATCGGACCTCGAATATCGAGTCTGACGGGGTCGTGCGACGGTAAAGATTTTCCGGGGTCGTAAACCCGGTAGCGAACGATGATATTCGGGCTAAACCGGCGCAGACGGTAAAGCACGAGACGCTCGCGGGAGAGACTTTCGGTTCGCGGTGCATTCAGATCGTATCGATATTTAACCGGGAAGATACGGCGTCTCTCTCCGCGTGGAAATAGTATAATCGAAAGGCGGCAGAGGAGAGCATACCGGGCTGAGGTGCGGCCGGTACGATAACGCTCGGCCTGTTGTGATGATGCACCCTGGCTGCAGACATGTCGAGAGCCTCGCTCTGAATCGGGTCCCTCCTACGCTCCCTGCGCCACGCGCTGCTTGGCTTTCTATGAAGACTCGTAGACTTCGGTCGCTCTTCTGCATAGGCAAAAAATAAAAATGGCATTAAACATACGTTTATTTGTTGTACCTTTCATGGTTTAACGGTTTAACGGTTTAACTATTTACTACCGTGTATTTATAAATTCTTTTTGCAACAAAAAATGTTTTATAAAGTTTTAAAAAATGTACTGACAGCTATGAATACGAAAAAAAAAGCTTCTCGAATCGCGATCTCGTAACATTATTGTTTTTTTACGTTTGGAAATGTTTATAGTGAAAAGAGAAGTGGGCATTTTTTTGGGTTTCTATCGAAAGGTCGCCGGTTTCTCTCTACATTCAGATAAATTTTAATTGTAGCTCTTCTGCATAGACAAAACATTAAAATAACATTAAACATACGATTGTTCATTGGACAATCGATTATTCATAGTCTAACGGCTTGACAGTCGATGGGATTAAATCTATTTTCTAGAGTGTAGTTATTAATTTTTTTTTGCATACCAAAAAATTATAGCGAAATTAAAAAAATAAAATAACAGCAATTAATACTAAAAAAATTTGTATCGCGATCTCGTAACTTTCTTGTTTCTTAAAGATTGCGTCTAAAAAATGAAATAAAAAAATGAAATTGTTCGAAAAATCTTTATAACGAATAGAGAGGTGGGGAATTTTTTCTTTTTTCGTTGAAGCGTTAATAGCCTTCGGTTTCCCGAGATTCATCTAAATTCGGATGGTATTTTAATTGTCGGTCAGGATTAACATCGCTTCCAGCTCTTTGGCGAACAGGAGAGGAGGAGAGGTCGGAGGGAGGGTGAGCGGGGAGGTCCGAGCTCTGAAAATGGAATTCGATCTAGGTAGAGCGTACCAAGTGTGGAGGCAACGGAGCAACCCCGTGCGTGCGTCGAGTGAGGAGGGGGTTAGAGGATGAGGCGAGTTCGGTTCCCAGGACGGGGCAGGAAGTGCCTAATAGCCGTGAGAGGATGCACGGTGTGGGGCATCAGGAGAAAGAGGGGGAGGGAGACAGAGAGAGAAGGAAGGAGAGGAGAGAGAGAAAGCCGAAGAGCCGAGGAAGAAACAGGTTTCGAAAAGGACGAAGCTGTTGGAAGCTGGAAAGATGAATGAAAGAACGAAGGTGGATGCGCGGGAGAGACGAGCGAAGGAGAGGCAACGCGTATATATTTTTTCTTCTTCGATTGGTGAGCGTGTGTGCGTGTGACTCGGCGAGCGCGAGTCTCAATTAACTTTTCGACTCTCTCTCTCTCTCTCTCCCTCCCTCCCTCTCCCGCGAGCACAATTTTCGGGCAAACCGCGAGGGAGCGTGTAGGGAAACGCATTATCAGTCTCGTGATATTCTCGACTCGGGCCGATACGACTTTTCTCACGATTTTTCGTGGGAACGAAGAAACTCGAAACACACGTCTTTTTTCGGGATTTCGTGGTCGATGGACGATCGAATGAAGCTGCACGTTCTACAGACATATCTCGTCGACAATTATTCACTATTATTTTTTTATTTCACTCGCTCGTTAATTAAAGAATTATTTTCCGAAATAAAGATGTATGAAAATTTGTAAGAAAACAATTAATGAAATGTAATTTTTATCAGATTCATTTTTTTTTTTTATTTGGAGGCAAAGTAAAAAAAAGAAACATCATGAAATTTCAGTCGACTGAAACTTTCTTTGCATTGCCATTTTATAATTTTTTATTCAATAATGTTTTGAGCACATTCATCGAAAAAGAAAATTTTCCCAAAACAGCCGATTCGCCAGCGTAGCGAATCTGCTACGTCTGACTGGCTGGAAGGGTTCCGCAAATAGCGTTCGGTTCATTTCGAAAAAATTGTAAAATTGATAGGTTTATATTTTGAATACAAATCTAATTTTATGTAAATGAAAGTATAAAGTTATATTTGGAAATTTATTTAAAAAAAACGGAAGTTTTAATCGAATGTGCAATATTTTTTCGAGCGATCGAGTCTTACCTCTCGATTTCGAAGGTGCCCGAAGGGACTCGAGGCTGATAGTGAGCCAAGGTTGCCAGAGGCATCTTCTCCTGGAAGAAACTTCCATATCGGCAGTGACCTCACGTCATCAACCGCAGCGACCGTCGCAAAATAATTTCCGACAGCGATCGCCGATTTTCCCCAGCGAAGAAAACACTCTACGATAAATTCCTCGATCTGATCCCCCAGAATGAAATCCTTTCTTGCGCACGAACACAAAAACCCACCACCGCGAAATTCTCGAATACTCTCGAAGCGAACGAATCGACCACCTGCCCAGCTTGGGTTCGCAGTCTCCGGACGCACAACCAATGATAATCGAACGATCAATTACTCGGAGCAAAATCCCTCACTGCACTCTTCACTCCGAAAGGATCGAGGCAAAATAACAAACCGCAAATCGATTGTCTGCACTATATATGCATACATATATATACTATATCGTGCTCGGTGCAATGTATAGTGTGCACGTAAGCATATCACAAAATTTTCGAGTAAGATCCGCGCACAAAAGTCTTCTCGGTGTGAGGTAATCGTCGAGCGGCCGCGGTCGGAAGAGGGGGGGGGGGGGGAGATTACGTACAAGTTTCCAGAAAAAGGGTTAAACTTAAAAACAATAACTCCACATGATTTCCAATCACGAAAAAAATATGTAAATAAAAAACGATGGGCGAGTAATAAAAAAATTAACAAAAAGATTAATAATAAAAATAAATAAAAAATATAAATGTGTCGAGAAATATATATATGTATATATATGGGCCCGAGCGACGCTTTTCGATTGGGGAGAGAGAGAGTGAAACCGCGTGTGGTTTCGTGAATGCGCCTTCTTACGACTGTCTTAAACGTTCATTCATACATCTCTAGAAGCGTACGATCCTCTCATCTGCTTCTCTCTTCCCTCCCCCCCCCCCCCCCCCCACCAAGAGGTTCCGCGGTGGGCACGACCGAGAGGAAGGCAAGGAAAGACCCTTTTATACTCCACACGTTCGAGCTCTCTTATATATATATGTATATATAGGATTTTCTCTCTCTCCGGGCCTACACTCAGGTAGAGGAGGAAGATGGGACTGACTCGCTGACTCGTCCGGCCGTAAGTGTATTGTATACACGCACAAGGGTGCGCGCACGCCTTATCGCGTTAGCGTGCGAGAGAGGCCCAACACGGGCGTCGATGCAATACTCCTTCGTGCACTCGAAGACTCGATTCGTACATGGATGAGCCAGCATCCGAGGGCTATTTTTCTTTTTTTTTTTAATAACGCGCTGCGTTTTGGAGAGGCGAACTTGAACGGGAGAGAAGAACCATGCGCACGAGGATGCAAGAATCGATGATCGATCAGCCGGCTTACGGAATCGAAACCTCCTGGCCGATTGAGCCACTTCAATATTTTGAATACTGTAAAAAATATAAAAAAATAATGAATAAATGCATTTTTTTTATTTAGTAAAAGAAATTTGCGGGGTCAAGAATGTTTTAAAATTTACTCCAGAACGACAATGAGTGTGCACGAGTGCGGTAGGTGGGCTACAATTTGTGTTTGAAAATTTATCGAGAAAGCGAGATGAAAGATTGACGGGGAGGGGAAAAATCACTGCCGCAATGCGAGATCTACGTTCGCAGAAAAAATAAATAGAAATAAAATAAAAATTGGAAAACTGGGACATGGAGACGATGAACTTTAATGGAAAGCGAAACTGTAAACCGCACTGGGAATTGTCCCATCGATCGTGCATTTTTTTTATTCCAGAAGAATAATTACCGTATGCACAGCGACGACAATTTGTCTTTGAAAATTTATCGAGAAAACGAGGTGAAAGATGGACGTGGAGGGGAAAGATTGTGGCAACGAAAGATCTGAGTTCACGGCAAGAAATAAAAAATACAAACATTGGAAAAGTCGGAAACGGAGGAGATAAACGTTAGGGGAAAGCGAAGCGGTAAATCGCACAAAAAGTGAAGAAGAAAAATATATACATAAATAAAGCGACGAAGAATTCGCGAGCCTCGTATTACGATTCGAGGAAAATAAATTGAGAAGGTAAACGACGGAGCGACTCTGAAGAAACGAAGTTGATAATGGATTATTTGTGTATTGTGCAGAAATGTTTGCCACACATCGTTTCGCGTAAAGCACCGACCTCTCCGCTACTGGGAAGCATCCATCGATTGTCCGTTACGAGGAAACTAACGTCGACCAAGTAAATCACACGAAACTGCGATTTTTTTATTTCCAAGAACTTATTGACAAATCGGAGCTATGAAGTAATAAATAAATTTTAAAAATCTTTGAATAAAAATGAAAATAAAACAAAACAAAAAATATATTGGGTCACCCCAGGATTCCATAATAGCCGTACGGTACAAAAAATCTATCGTTACTCGGAATATTAATAAAAAAAAATTAACTAAAAGGAAACGTACGTGAATTTCCATCGATTGTTCGTTATGAGAAAACAAACGCCAACCAAGTATATGACACGAAACTGCGATTTTATTTATTTCCAAGAACTCATTGGCAAATCGGAGCAAGAAAGTAATGTCTTTGAATAAAAAAAAAAATAATAATACTACAAAACAGATATAGTGAGTCACCTTAGATTCCATAATAGCCGAACGATACAAGAAATCGTCTATTGTCCGTTACCAGGAATATTTAATTAAAAAAAAAAACTAAAAGCAAACGCACGTAGATTTCCAAACGACTCCGCAACGACTCGAGTGAGAGTCCGCAATCGCGACTCGTTGATCGTACACGCTTTAAGATAAACATTTCTCGAGCTCGATGGAGAGGCATCCGAGAGACGTGACACTCGACGAGAGTCACGTCAGATCCAGCTGCTTCCATGTAAATGACCCTGGATGTTCGTGCAGGCATTGAATTCATTCCTTTCCTCGATAGTCATTGCCACCGCCTACTCACATGTCTCGCTGTGGCTGCGCGCTAGGGGGATAGCGGGGCAAAATGGACCACGACCTCACACTTTTAATTGTTGTTTCATCATTCGGTGCGGAAATGGCCACTTTCCCGCCCGCTTTGTGATGAAAAATTTCGTACATCCCTCGCGCGAAACACTTTTTCTAACTCGTGTGAATACAGCACTCGCCTTAGGCTTGTGCTGCAAACTCACACTCGTTAGAAAAACGTTTTTCGCCCTCGTGGAGTAATGTACTATTTCGGCACATAAAAAAGTCTCATGTCGAATGGAGGACACTGGTGCGAGATAGCGGGGCAAAACGAAATTCCGGAGTAAAATGGACCACAGTCGCCCACACTTTTATTTGCAGGACATAAAAAAGTTCCACGCTGAATGGAGGACACTGGTCCGTTTCACCCGCGAGGTCCCGTTTTGTCCCACGCTCCCCAACCTAGTTATCTGCGATAGATAGTGGTACGATGGATATATATATATATATATATATACTACATGTTTCACTGCAGCAGCGAGTTGGGAGTCAGCGGGGTAAGATGAACCACTATGGCAACTTTTCTTTTTTTATTCTGAACATAAAAAAGTCCCATGTTGAATGGAGGACAATGGTCTGTTTTACTCGCTGTAGCAGCGAGTTAGGAGATAGCGGGGCAAAACGGAAACCCGGGGCAAAATGGACCACTACCGCACACACTTTTTTCGTGGGATATAAACAGTCCGATGTTGAATGGAGGACACTGGTCCATTTTACCCCGGGGTTCCGTTTCGCCCCGCTCTCCCCTATCTAGCTATCTGCCGCACATTCCCATTAGTAATAGTGGTAGATCGTAGTACCATTGATACATGTATATGACGCGAGCTCTCGGAGCTTAAGGAGGCGCGAGGAAGTCGTTTACATACTCCAAACCCCAAAGACGCGAGTAATGTAAATACACCGGTGTATCGTTATCCCCGAGCAAATAAATCTTACACACGAAGGAGACATTCGAGAGAAGAGAAGAGGGGAGAGAAACTCAACAAGAGTCATCGATTCCATCCAAGAGTGACACCGTCCAAACCCAAGAAATTCCATTGTAAATCGTCAGTCGGAAAGAATCAACGTTCCCTCCCGACAGACAGTCGATAGGAATTCAAAAAAATTAATCGATTATCCTGAAGAATAACGCCACTTTTTTTTTCATCTCCATCCATCTCGTTATTTTTATCTTTACTTTCACTCTTACTTTTCTCGTTTTCGTTAAAGACACCGCAAGTGTCATTGAAAATCGTCTCTATAAAAAAAATAAAAAGTTAAAATCTCGTGTAGAATTTATAAAGCCAACGCTCGTTTAGAAAAAAAAAATCGCAGAACAAATTTTTTTTAATGCGATCTGGTGCATTCAAAGACAAATGTGGAACGAGCTAATGAGCATGGGCGGTGTCGTGGCCTTGAGAAAAAAATAAATAAATAAAAAAGAAATCGATCGACCGATTATAAAAATTATGCGTCGGTAATAACGGGTTTAATGATCGAGCGTGAAGCGGCACGCGTCCCTCGATCGCGACGCAGGCGCCATCGCTCGCTTGACGAGATGAACTGTGCGAGGTATTCAGAACAGGTTCGAGTCTCCGGAACGTGCCGTCACTTTGTAACGAGCCACACGGGAGAGAGAGAGAGAGAGAGAGGTGGAAGGCGCGCGCCGACGCTCGTCGGTGTCTTCCCAAGCGGCATCGAAAGAGAGAGAGAGATCAAGACCGAGAAATGCCATTGTGTACAACCAGTGCTCCGCTATTTATTCGAGAGCGAGCCACACAGGCAGACACAGAGCAAACACGCCTCACAGCGAGTCCAGAGTCTGGATGACATTTAGAAAAAATATTGCTCTGTCGGTAAAGAAGGAACATGCGGTGACTGTGCAACAAATAAAAAGGTAGACGAGGCGAGAGCTCGAGAGGTGCAAGAAATGCCATTGTCTACAACCAGTGCTCTATTTTTTATTTTTATTTTGCTCCGTATACGATATACTTAAATACTTTCCTTAAACTGTATTCAAACTATTCTGTACTCAAACTTTTCTTCGCCTCGCCATACGTGCCGCTTATCTGCATCGCTTGGTCCTTAGAGGATTTCTTCCAAGTCCCAATAGACGGTCTATCTATTTATCACTATATTACCAGTGCTCTACTATTTATTCGAGAGCGAGCCAGACAGAAACACACAGAGGCAAACACGCCGCAGAGCGAGGCCAGTTCTAAATGATTTAGACAAAAATATTGCTCCGTCGGTAAAGAAGGAACATTCCGCAACTTTGCAACAAACCGCACGTGGGTGAGAGTTCGAGACGGAAGGCGCGCGCCACCGCTCGGCGGATCTTCGCGAGCGGCATCGTCGTACTGCAGTTAAGAAAGAGAGAGATCGAGACCGAAAAATGCCACTGTATATAAAACGTGGTCTACTATTTATTCGAGAGCGAGCTGCATACACAGACAAAGACATCGCAGAGCGAGTCCAGTGTCTAGATAATGATTTACGAAAAACATCGCTCCGTCGGTAAAGAAGAGCGACGAGGGAAAACTGCAATGGGAGTAAATACGTGAAATATATACAGATTATACGCGAGAATACCCGGGAGGAGATGGATCGTGTGCAATCTCTCGAGGGTATGTACGAGGATGGACGAGCTCGATGCTGGCTCACGATATACATATTATTCTGTTCGTCTCGTGCGTTGTGCGAGTTCGAACTGGGCACGAGTACAAACCTCGTGGAATGTGTCTAACGTACAGAAACTCTATTTCTGTTTGACCAACGTGGGAATTGGGATCGAACGAGACTTTTGCTAGCCCTCGTGCGTCCCTCACCGAACGATTTTCATCGAGGCGGAACCGACGCAATTTTTAAAAGCCACAAATTATAGTTTAAATCGAACAAAAGCACAATTTAGATATTCTAGGATTCAGGTGGATTCAACGATTTTTTTAAATCGTTTTCTAGAGATACGCGAAGATTTGAAGATTTTAAAGATTAAATTTAAGCGAAAGCCAATCGCAGCTCGAATAAAACAGGTTGCCGATTTCGATACCTTCGAGCTTTTTTCTTAACACATGAATAAAAAAATAAAAAATTCAGCTAAATGAGCAAGTTTCAGACTGCAGTAAAATTATAGTGGACGCGTGACTTTAAGGCTACAAAGAGAGCGTATGCAACTTACACGGGTGTGACTTTAAATGCGTCGTCGAGTTCGAAACTCGTGAAGCGAAATAATATAGTTTAATTTATATCTGCTACGGCTGCGATCGACCGGTCGGCACCGTCAGTTGGAAGGACGATGCGAATCTCCAAACCGCAGCCGTAGCAGATATCATACATTTTTCGCAATCGACCGCTGCCCAGCCAACCCAATGTAGTTTAAGTCGAACAAAAGGACAATTCAGACATTTTACAGGCGGATTTAATGACATATTTTTATTCCTTCGTTTGCCAACGATGCACGTGGATTTGAGGATTGAAGATTAAATTCATGCGACAGCCAATCGCACCATGAATAAAAACGAATCGCCGCTTTCGATACCTTTTTTTCTCAACGATGCTCAAAAAAAAAAAAAAAAAAAAAAAAAAAGAACGCGAAATGAGTAAGTTTCAAACTGCAGTAAAATTATAGCAGACGCGTGATTTTAGGGATACACAGAGAGCTGATGCGTCTAACACGAGTGTGACTTTAGATGCGTCGTCGAGTTCGCATCTCGTGAAGCGAAATAACATTGGGAGCTCCGCGCGCTCGCGCGCGGTCCAGTTAGAGTTCGCAATCGCTTAACGACGAGTGAAAATTGTTAACGAGCTAACGCGCGATTGAGACGAGGGTAAACGCCAGGGACGCGCGCGGTGATCCTCGTCCACTGTACACGCAATTCGTCGACGTGTCAGCTGTGACGTAACATCCTGCTGGCGCGTGCAAAACGACATTGAACACGTGAGCCTTCGGACCGACCGGAGGGAACGATGAAATTATCGAGGAGGAGAGCCTCGGAGAACATTTCAAGCGTCCTAACGACACTTCACGTAGGAGCGTTAGTTTGCTTATAGTGGTCTCGTGACGTAGACTCGTCCGGGGCTCGACGGGGAAACCGATAAACGCATTCCACAAGCCCGCTCTATTGGGCTCCTCTCGGCTTTGACGTTATCTAATCTTGACCCCGGGAAACACGCATCGCCTGTTGCTGGAACATATACGTTTCGATGCATAAAGCTCGAAGCGTTGAGAAAATAAAAAAAATTAAAATATGAGGCGACGAATAGGATGCGGCGGAAAGAAGTTCCAAAGATAGCACGAATTACTTTGACTCGTGAATAGAGTGTTAAAGTTCTGAACGAGCGGGGCAAAACGGACCATGTGTACCAATTTTTTGCGGCACGTGAAAAGCAACGTCTCACCTTAAATAGAGAACGCTGGTCCGTTTTCCCCGGATTTCATTTGCATATGCGTTTCGGTGCATAAAACTCGAAGCGTTCGAAAAAGAGAAAAATTGAATATGACGTGACGAATAGGAAGTAAGGAAGAAAAAATTTTCCGAAGATAGCATGAATTAGTTGTACTCGCGACTAGAGCGACAAAGTTTTGAACGGGACAAAACGGACCGCGTTTATCAATTTTTTGCGGGACGTGAAAGAGCGTCTCACCTTAAATGGAGCACACTGGTCCGTTTTGCCCCGGATTCCATTTTGCCCCATCCTTCCCCTCCCCCTCCCCGTGCACATTGTACAAAGTGGAAAGACACAATAGGAGGACCGTCAGGGAATTCCGGCGGAGGTTGACCCCGTGACAAAGAAATCTCAGCAGAACTTGAAATTCCAGCGGGCTCGAATTATGCCTCGCGTGTCCCCCACTCCCGCGATTTCAAGCCGCAGTCGGTCGACACCGACGCTCTTTAACGTTCCGGCAGTGAACAAAACACGAGAGCTATCGGACAGCGATTTCCTAGCGCGCTGCAATAAAACAAACTGGAAAACTGGAGCATTGCATTCCCTCTCCGGCTCAATTTCTTACAACTCCGGACTCGAATGTACGAAAAAGGAACGCCAAGTTGTTTATGTTTTTCGGTTTAGAATGAAATTTCATGAAAAAAAAAAATTCCATGAAATATAATTATCGGAGCAAATGGAAATTGCATCTCGCCGCTTATCTGCATTAATTCTCGTGGACAAGCAATGCTGACCAATGTTATAATACAAACTTAAAAACTGGAACATTGCATTTCCTCCCACACTGAATTTCTTAAAACTTCGGAATGGAATGTACGAAATAGAACGCCAAGTTTTTTAAAATACTTTTTGGCCTAGAATGAAGTTAGTCGAAAAAAAAAAAATAATTCCATGAAATAATTCATTTTCGAAACAAACGCATTTCAAATTGCATGTGGTCGCTTATCTGTATTAATTCTCGTGGACGATCAATAACGCCTGTTTTATGAACCCTGTCTCGTTCGTCGCGATAATACTTCGTTTCATGCGGTGATCGATGCGCAGTAATGTGAATCATATCACGAGATGCTTCACTGACCTTGGACCATAGTGGCTGCTCTGGAGAGGACGTCCAAAGCGCTCTCGACAGCCGACATCCTCTCGTCGCCGGTTCCTCGAGAGTCTCTCGGCCCCTGGCTCGGACTCGTCGATGAAGCTTTCTTTTTGCGCCGAACGAGCTCGCGAAGCGTTAACGCCTCGTCGTGTGTCCCGCAACAGTTTATCCTCGAGTTATCGCCACCGAGCAGCCGGTGTGCTAATCGTCTGTCTCTCGTTGTGCTTCGTGCGTAGTCACGTACTCTTTTTGCTCACGCCGCTCGACCACTTGTAATATTTACAAATATTTTTCGTCGTACTTCTCTTCCTCCTTGTCTATCGTCCGGTTTCCTGAAAACCAAAAATTAACGTTTTATGCGTGGCTCGCCGGAGGACGGGGTGGCAGAGAGCGCACTAACGCAACTCTCTGAACCCGAAGCCTCATTAACGTAGAAAAAGAAAATAGAAATAAAATTATGTTTGAAAAAAGATTAACGAATATTTAAAAAAATGTAATCGAAGAAGATATAAAAAAATGGTTTCATCGGCATGAAAAATACGGTAAATTGGGCGTTAAAACATTAAAACAGTTCAACATTAAAACAGTCGAGAGATTTTGAGAATCGAATATCGAGGAAGAAGCAAAGAAGCTGCGTGTCGATAAAGATATTAAAAAAACATTGTTTTAGCAGCGTGAAAAATATGGCAAATGAATCGCTAAAACTTCGAGATCATAACCATCGAAAAATGTTCAGAATCCAATATTGAGAAAGAAGCAAAGAAAGCTGCGCATCGAACAAGATATTTAAAAAATGGTTTCACCAGCGTAAAAATACGGCGAATTGAGATTTACAATTCGGACACCAAAACCGTCGAAAGATTTTAAGAATCAGATATCGAGAAAGAAAAAAAAGATTTTAAGAATCGAATATCGAGAAAGAAGCACAGCTGCGTATCTTACAATACAAGACATAATAAAAAGAAATGTTTAACCAGCGTGAAAAATATGGCAAATCGGACATTAAAACTTCAACACCAAATCCGTCGAAAGATCATAAGAATCGAATATCGAGAAAGAAGCAAAAAGAAACTACGTATCGAACGACATAACAAAAATGTTGCACCACCTTGAAAAACACGGCAAATCGGGCCTCAAAACTCCAGCACCAAACCAAAGCAAACAAAAAAAAGAATCAAATATCGCGAGAGAATCAAAGAAGCTGCAAATACATCGCTCGATAGATAGACAGATCTCTACGTTACCGTCTCACCACCGTGTCTCGCGGCGCAAATAAAGTAAAACGGGGATTAAAAAACGTGACATTGTCTGTGGAATGCGGACCCCTCACCAGGAGTCTTCCCCTCCCACCCCCGCCCGTGCAGCTCCGTAGAACCCGCAAACTCCCACCCGCTCTGCTCCCCTTCTCCCCCCCCCCTGCACCGGCGCGCTCAACGAAGTGGCCGAGCGCGCTAAGTCTCCCCCTCCGCGCCCTCGCCGCGCGCCGCGAGACGCCACTACGCTCCCGCATCACAATTTCATCACAACAATATAAACAACTCGAAGCCTCCGCCTCGTATCCACGTCCAACCCGCGTCCCGCCCTTCCTCGCCCAACGCCCGTTCCAAAATTCGCACTACGATCTCCGGTATGCAGCCTATACGTCTCAGCTCTCGAGCCAGCGCGGACGCGCGCCGCCTCGGCGAATCGTCGCTCAGCGCCGCAGAGAAATCTCCGAGTCCGAGAAATCCCTCGCGGAATTCGACGCCGGAATTGATCGTTCGTTCGACCGACGAGACAGAGAACAGTGTGAAAAGTAAACGAATAAAGAACGAACGGTAAACCTGAGAAAAGAAAGATTGTCCTTATCTCGTCCCACGGATATCCGGCAGAGCGAAGAGTTAAAGCCGCTCGGCTCCCTCACGCCGCTCGGGTACTGTCGTAGATCCCGATGAATGTCTCTCCCTCTCTCTCTCTCCGGCGCGGAGCGATTCTCTACTACGACGCGTAACATCTATCGCAGCCCCGAAGGCTTCTCTCCCTCGAAAAAGCGATCCCAATTTGCGGAGATAGAGCAGCGAAACGCCGCACGACTGGTGGGAGATGCATCGAGTCGAGTCGATCTGTTTGAACACGATAACGGCCCGAGGAAAGTGCGCGTGTTCGCGCACCCGCTACACATTCCTCGGGACTTTCGATCCTCGTACGCGTTACGCGCTGACCGTCGGAATTTTAATGCCGAACGCCGACCCGAGTCACGGGAGAATCCATCGACGTGTTGTTTGGATGAGAGACAAATTTGTCGCTCGTGTGCGAAACAATGTAGAGCGACTCCTCGGGGAGTAAACTGCGCGCGAGCAAAACATCGACGCACCAACACCGGAGAGGTGCATACACGTGCTTAATCCTCCAACGCCCCCCCCCCCCCTCATCCTACTATCCCGAAGCGAGTGCCGGAAATGTCACTGTCCAAATAAACGGAATCGAAGGACAAATAAACGTAGAAAAAAAGGACGAAAAAAAACTTGTGGGACGACGAGAGACCGCGTTACACTTTCATATCGGGGCAACAAAAAAACAGAGAGATAGCACTAAGGCGAGAGGCAGCATCGGAATTCGAGAGGCGAGCGGTGGATCCTACTATAGATATTTCGTAAAATGGTGCGACACACTGTACGGTATTCTTTCGTGAAATATCAATGTAGGTAGTCATATATACATATATGTACATGTATGTATAGACATAAAAAAATGTACATATACTTGTATAAAATAGATGCGGAGAATATTTCGAAAGTTCAAAATAAAAAAATATAAGATCGAAAGATCAAAATATACACATTTATATACATATATGTATGTATGGACATATAAAAAAAATATATAAAGACTCACATAAAATCGATACAAAGAATTTATCGACAGATCGAAAGATCGAAAAACATATAAAAATCTTGAATGAACGTGCGCGGATGAAATTGTCGTAGAGTGTAAGACATTCGAGAACGTATACACAGTACTCGGGGTAAAGATCCTCGGAGGCACGTCCCTTGTCCGTACAAATCAATAGAGGAATGCGGCGTAGCGTTAAAAAGGTAAGGCCTCGCTGCATTCCACGACAGTATAAAATTCTATACACTCGGGGTGTTTCAGGCGTTTAGTTGCGATAATCGTCGCAAAACTCACCTCGATTAACGTCGATGACACTCGCGTTAATAATATCGCGAGACACTGTTGCGCGTTATCGAGTCGGTTAAATGTTTGCCGGGAGCCGCTTGTTTCCATTAAAAACGATGAAAATCTAATGGTATGCGGGCGGACACACGGAGGCACGGGCCGTCTGACACGAGAGGTAGGCAGCGGCGAGTGTCCCCACCACTTTATACGTTACAGCGGAATGCATGGCATTCCGGCCGGCCTGACGCGCTCTGCAGGCAAAACTGCCAAGCGTGCATATGCCATACTCCCGGTGAATATGGTCTAAAGTCCTTCTGCTTGTGTACGTTTTACCGGCTGTTTCTGTGTGCTGTTCGTCGCGCGCGTACATGTTCGACGTGTGTGTGTGTGTGTGCGCGCACGCGCGTCCGTGTGCGTGTATCGGCACGACGCCTCGCGATCGTATTTGTACCATAATTTCACGTGCGTATAAACGACGTTTACTATATAAACGCTATTCGTATACTACGCACGCACGTGGGCATGCACGAGGCCGAAGCTTTCGCAAAACCCTCGCACACGAAACTTCGATACCTTTTCAACGCGCTTGCTTCTGCGACGAGTTTCGAACATCGCGGATACACCGATTACGAGGTCAGGAGGTCGGGATTGGATCGTCGGGCCACTGTCGTGTTTTTTCGGTACCTTGGATTATATCGGAGTAAAAAAAATGTTTCATCTTTCGAACCTGGAAATTGACAACATCGGCCTCGTAACATAGATCAGTTTTTAATGGCGCATGGCGACGAATAGTCCTCTCCGTACGTGCACATATTTAAAAGTACAAACAAGCGCGCTTTTTTGACAACGTAGATCCGCTTTTGATATTTTGATTAAGCTTATGCTTTGGCTTCGTGATAAAAACGTAAAAATTGATTATTCCCCCACTTTCGGATTCGTTATTTATCGTGACGGGTCGATAGTGTGTAAAAAAAACATCAATGATTCGAGGATAAATACTGGCAATGGATCGCGCGGAGAGTGCAAGGAAACGTTTTAATACTCTCGTTATTGTTTTGTACTTGTCGGCCTCCAGTCTCGCTTTTTTTTAAATGTCATCTTTGAAGCCTCCTCATTCGAGTCGCTCTCTGTATCTAATATTAACTAGGTAAAAGTCAAAACGAGTACCTGTTCCTTGCACCTTGGCGGGAGGATCCGCGGAGTGATTCGGGGCAAACTTTAGGGACAATGGAGAAGGTAACAGAAAAGCATTTACAGCTACAGTGCCGGTGCTCGAGGGGCTTCAAATCTTCGAGGTACCCGGAGCGTCGTCCTCGTCCTCACTTGATGTGTCGAGAGCGTAACAGAGCTGAAAAAAAGGATCGATACAATCGATGATCGAAGGCTTGTCTCTCGAGTTTTCCGTTAAAACTCACTTCGTCCAAGTCGGGCCTCTTCAGCAAATCTTCGAGACCGGCAATTTTTTCGAGATAGTTCGGCTGGTTGCAGGCGTCGAGAATGAAGGCGAAGCCCCGCGTGCGATACTCGGTGATAAGCGGCACGGAACACGCGGTGCAGGACGGAAATCTGTGCGTTATCGTCAAACGCATTTCGTGGCTCCACAGAGAGCCGCGAATAGTGTGCGGAACGCCACCGAGCAAACCGACGCAGCTTTCCTTCTCGCTGGTCTGATAGCGGTCTCGGCTGTCGTCCATAAAGGCCTTCGCTTCCACTCTGTAAAAAAAAAAAAAAAATTGGTAAGTAAAACGAGTATTAATATATTGAATTATTTTATAGAAATAAAAATGTGCACACGGCTTCTTAATTTGTTACAATTTAGCGAACAGCTTCCCTTATCAAAGAGTACGTTGATCGATTTTGGCTCTCTCATGGAGGAAGCTGTGCCCGAAATCGTAATAAACAAGGAAGCCGTGTGCCAATTACTTTACTCCGTTTTTTCATAATATAAAAAATTTCTGTATCTCATAAAATTTTAATGGTGAAAATTTCCCGCAAAATTTATCATAGACGGCCCCAAACTGAAACTTGCGTGATTCGTCGTTCTGAGGCATTTTCAGTACTTTGAAGTACTCATATTTTAAGTACTCTGACGTTCAAATCGCAACCAAAAAATGATTCACCTCTTTCTCTATGAGGAAGCAAAATAAAAATAATCAAACTGTCTTCGAAGTTAAATTACCCTTGCGGATGCTGAGTTAGGGAGATCAAAAGTTCGACGGCGAGGCCAGCAGCGATTTGCGAAAGTCCCGGACGACTGACGGTGCACTGTTGATCGAGCGTCCTGTCGACTTGCGAATTGCCAGGTTGCGTAACATCGTTGCAGAAGTAACAGCCGAGATCCCGTCCGGAAGGATTTCGCAGAGCCAGGTCGGGCGAGGCAGCGGCGACGGTCTCGCGAGTACCGTGTCTTTGCACTGTGTAAGAGTCGAATCCTAGAGCCGCGTTAATCGCAATTTTGTTCAGCGACGCGCACATCAGAGTCGGCAACCATCTGGCCTCTCTGGAATCGAGCAGCAGGAACACAACATCGTGTCTCGTTACGAGTTCCTCCAAGACTTTAACTTCCTCCCTCGTCGATTCCATCATGCTCTGGCCCACCACGTGACCGGGCATCGGGATTTGCATTACGACACCTTCGACGTTCTACGATTTATTAATCGTAAATAATTTTCAAAAAAAATTATTACAATTATTAAAAGTATTAAAAGTATTAGAAGTATTAAAAGTATTATAAAAATAAAGTATTAGTCTTTCACGTACGGGAGCCTCGCCCTAAGCGTGACTACGCAGGCCGGGGGCTCCGCAACCTGCGATGTTAAATGTAAATTTCGAATAACAATTGCGAACTATATGTTGACAACAAAAATATTATTTTACACAAATATAATATCGTGAACATTACTCTTCAAAGACGATTTTTTCGTATTTCTATAACATCAATATTTATTAAGAAATAGCAATTTTTATACCGCGCCATGTAAGTACTCACTGAGCGAGGATTCGGTACGTGGATAGTTAAAAGTATTAAAAATATTTAAAACAAAATAAAAAGGAAATTTGCAGATATCATGCTTTTCTTTAACATCCTCAATGGATTTGTAGAATGCCCCGACGTACTGCGGGAGTTTGCAAGGAGGGTCTCAACCACTTTCCCGCGCAATTTCTAAGCCATCCGATTGTAAATAGTCTCATCTACTTCTAGGCCTCGGGGTACATTCTATTCACTACACGCGTACTTGATGCAAGAGAATAGGAAATTATTTTTATCTCAACGTGTAAATACATTCGCGAAATTTTGATTATTGTAAAAAGAGTTCGACCCGTGTATTAAACAAACAAATAAATAAATAAAGTATTAAGAGTAAAATCAAAAAATTTTATCGACATTGGGGTGACTTACGAGGGTCGGGCATATCCGCCGAAGAGCTTCCTTGGCCGCCTCGGCTTTCGGACGCCGCTGCACCGCATCCTCGTGAGTGTAAAGACTCTGCCTCACGGTGTTGCTGTGAGAGACCGTTGAATTATCCACAAACGTGATGTTCTTCACACCCCAGCCTATCAGAGCTCTAGCTACGGAACAGCCCAGCGTTCCCGCGCCGAACAGCAGACATCGAAGTCCACCGATCATTTCTAAATTGAGTTCAGGCACGAGTCGCCACTTCATCAGTTTCAGATTCAAATCCACTGCTCGCTCGGCCATTCTGGACGAAGCACACCGATCGTCGGTAAATTCAATTCGCTCGTCGATACAAATCGTTACGTGCCGGGAAAAAATCACTCACCTCACCGGATCCATCGTGTCCGAGAGATCGGCGATGTTCGGTCCCATTTTTCCATTCGCGTTTGTCTCCCAGCCGACCAGTCGTCCAGCGACCATCTCCCTTCTCGCGACCTCTCGATCCTCGCAATCTTTGGCCTTCACGGTGAACACCACCGCCCTCTCCAAGTCGTTGCCGCGTATCGACAGAATTTTTATCGTTTTTTCAAATGCATATTTGGCGCTGTGCCAGAAAAGCAAACAGAGTAGATTTCTCAGTGGCCAGCCGGGCTCCGAACTCCGGCACGGGTCCCAGTAGGCGAAATACACACTTTCCTTGTTCTGAAAACGATTAATGAAATATAGAACAAAAAATTCAGAAGGGTAATTTTTACGTAAATTTTGTAATTAAAAAAAAATATATATATATATTTTTATTTTTGAATTTCTTTAAATTAATTACGAGGGTCTTACAGCGTTAACGCTCTCGACTCCCTTGGCCAAGCTGTCGATCGCGGCCTTTTCATCGCCGTCGACAACGACGCTGAAAAAACTCTTCGATCTTCCGTCGAGCGCTTTGAAATCCTTCTTCAGCGCTTCCAGCTGCGAGGGTGAAAATTCGCTAGCGGAAAACTGCGGCGGTCTCGCGTGGCGAAGTTCCGGCAGGCCGAAAGGCGTCGGATAAGCGGCCCAGTAGTGAAATCTGTACTTCTTTAGATCGGCGTAGGAGAGGATTGAGAACATTGTAAGCCGCCAAGGCTCTCGCAAAGCGGTACCGTCTGTTATAGATTCGAGCAGACGCTCGCCTATAGAGTCGATGAAACTCTGGGGGTTTGTCTGGCGGAACGATTCGTAGGTATTTGTGTTTATGAGGTAGCCGGAACAGGACACTGCTGCATTGTGGGAAGTTGTTTCGATACACCTAGAAAAATATTAAAAATTGCTACATTAGTTTTCTTCAAAAAATAAGTATTTTTCTCTTGCAACTTGGCGATTTAGCTCACTCGTTGAAAGACGTGCAATCCAAAATCGTGGGAATTGTTCTCTGCTCATGATTGCCGCCGCCGGTACTGTAACTGGCCCATACGGATATCTTTAGCTTGTCCTCCAGTTTGTATTTGTCCAGCTTGAGCTCCGCAAACTTTGCCCAAAAACTTGGGTCTGTTGCAGTTCTGAGCTTTGTAAATTTTACCATTTCGGACGTCATGGTTGCTGGCTATAAGGACACAAGCTAAAAAAAGAAACATAAGATAATAACATAACACAAAAAAAACATGGTAGTCGTCACATGGAATGCGTTACCATCAATAGTTATTGACATTGAAACACTGAACCCATTTCAAAACGGACTGATACGTTTATGTGATATATGATATATATTTTTCTGAAGCAGATTATATAAGTTGATACTTTCTACATTTGTTAATAATAATAATAGTAACAATAATAACCATAATAATAATAATAATATAAGAAAAAAAGGAATATATTATACTCCTTTTTTCTCTTAACAAAAATTAAAACCGTTAATAATTTATGTGGTCTATAAATCTGCGTAAACAAAACGTTAATATCGGTACGCTATGAATGAAAATATTAACCTTAAAGATAAACTTTGGTAGGGCCGAAAATGGTTCTTTTTCGAAAATATCGGTGATCAAGTGTTACGCTTCGTCATCGTTGTTGCTGCGCGGAGCACGCGAGTAACCACAATATATAATTGTCTGTCCCGATTACAGAACGGGGCAGTGACATTTATTGTTGACAAAGTGCGTTTGCTTCTCACGCACTTCCGTGTGTGAGTTTGCTACGAATATACGCACATAGATTGCGCGCATTCGTGTTGCGTAGCAAAAACAAACGAGGACCCGATGACAGAGTAATAAACGCGGGCAATTCATGCATTCAAAATAATGTCTAACGATCGTTTGTTGCCGTTTCTCTTTCGCCCAAAGAAAAATCGTACGTGAACGTCATTTTGCTTACGAGACAAACACGAGCAATGTCGATAAATCCTCTCTGGTTAAAAAAATAAAATTACGGACCTCTCGATGCAGTTACCCCTGACGTGTCCGCTCGACGTCTGTCAACGCTGCTGCCCGGACCTGGAAACATAAAGATAAATAAAATAAATAAAAAGAATCCGATCTCGTCCCTGCGCTCAAACCACGGCCCAATCAGGAGCATCGATTGAAACTCGGCACACCTGTGAACTGAATATTCTTACATACTATGTTTTATGTGCTCGATTATGTCCGGCAGCTCTAAAATCTCATGCTGCAATGAACGTCGTTCTGTTACGGAACTTCGCCTGAAGCGAGCGAGGAAGCGGCGCTCGGTGCAAAAATTCAATAACATCTAGGAGCGTACGACGCGTGAGTGGCACGAAGCCCACACTTCGCGACTCTCCGTACGGCACTGCCAACGAGTACGTGACGTCACAGAACCAATATGGATGGTCGGCATCGGCTGCCTGAATTCCAGTCGTAAGGGAACGCTTTTTTTTAAACACGGGGCAATACGAGAGAACGTTTGAATAAAACAACCATGTCGGATTACTTAAGATCCGCTCTCGGATACTTGAACGGCAATGGTAATTCGAACGAGTACGTCGGGCAGGTATTGGAGATCAACAACGTTAAGCTTCGGGTGACCAGGCTACTTGCCGAGGGTGAGTCTTGTCAATCCTCCCACTTTCTTCTTTTTTTTTTGTTTGTCTTTTTTTTGGATTAACAGATGCCTCGAATTATTTTTGCCGTCCGACATTCGAAAGCTCTCGGGACGGATATTGATCGTTGTCAAATATAAAATCATCGTCTGTTCGATCCAAAACATCGAACTGTGTGCGTTTCTGTCATTTTGCCCAGCTATTTGTTGACATGTGTCAAATCAGACGTTTCGACTTTTGATGTATATATACATCGCGGGATTTGCACATTGGACATTCTCATGTTAATCTCGGATACTTTGCTGTCTGCATTGTCATTCGGAAAGATTTTTTAAATCTATTTTCTTTTCTTTTTTAATCTATACACTAATCCCATGTTCAGCTATGTAGATAGTGTCGTATTGCACGTATAGCATTCCTATCGTGCCATATGCACATGACAAAGCTCATTAATCAATCGCTTTGATAACGTGTTTTTAATATTTGGCTGCTCGATTGTCATTCAAAAAAAGCATATTTTCTCCTGACACTTGTGTTCCGCTTGAGCTTCCATGCACAAAGATTGCAACAAGATAGGTCGGTTTCTTTGAATTAGAAAGGCGCCAAAGTTTCTAGTAGCATTGTTAAGAAATTAGGTTTAACTGAAGTTTACATCATAAGACCCGATTTTCTCTGAGTTATAGGTGGCTGGGCTCTGGTGTTTGCTGTAGAAGATATAGCGACAGGAAAGGAATATGCTTTGAAGGTAACAAAAAACTTTCTCCTTGAGAAGATGCGACTCAGGCTTGGTTGGTAAGAAAAACTGTAATTTTTTTTTCATACACTGTAAAAAAAAATGTTGACAATTATTGAACGGTATTGAAAGCTTTTATTTTTAACGCAAAATTTTGTAAACTTAAGGCAAAAGATTTGTAACTTTTATAACGTATTTTTATTTTACAAAAAAGTACACTAGTGTTCAATTACTGCGAGTAATGTGAGTAAATTTCAAGGCCCAGTACATTGAATGTACAATTTATTTTTACAGCGTAGATTCAAACCGTTTCCAGTGAAAAGCAAACTTTCGCGTGACGCGGAGATCGATTCAGCATCGTGTGAGAATTTGCTTTCGACCATGGCAATATTTTCGTCTCGCCCAGAAAAGTTTAACGCTGTCCGGAAAAAAATGGATTACAGTTTTCGTTACCGACCGAGCTCGAATAGCGCTGACGGCACCAGTTGTAAAAAAAATGCTATATGTTTACGTTTGCTACACAGAGACTGATCGCCGTAGACGAGGAAGCCAACAAAAGTATTATACAAGAGATTGAAACATTGAAGAAGCTCTCGGGCCACCCGAACGTAATACAGTACCTATGCGCGCAGAGGATAGAGCGGGAGGATCGCAAGAGCTGCGAGTATTTGTTAGTAACGGAATTATGTCCGGGCGGTACGCTGGCGGACGTGCTTCGCGGCACGACGACGGCGAGTTCCCTGAGCCTGGCGCAGGTGTGCAGAGTCGCTTACCAAGCGACGAGGGCGGTTCACCACATGCACAGCCAGCAGCCGCAGCCGATAATACACTGGGACATCAAGCTCGAGAATTTCTTGATCGGCAGCGACGGCCTCGTTAAATTGTGCGACTTCGGGAGCGCCTCCACCCAACAAATATTACCGGATCCTTCATGGAACGCTCAGAAACGCTCGACTCTGGAGGACCAGATGTCCCGTTTCACTACTCCCATGTACAGATCTCCGGAGATGATGGACACTTGGAACAACGAGCCGATCGGACCGCCGGTGGATTGTTGGGCGCTCGGTTGCATCTTCTACGCTCTCGTCAGTCTCCGCCACCCGTTTCCAGAAGGTAAAACCATTCGTTCGGGAAATAGCGATCCACATCGTCCCCGACGATTTAACGTTTCATCCGCTCGATCGTCATTAAGGTGATGTGGTATAACAGCTTACCCACCTGCTCCGCTCCCAGTTGGTAAAGAGAACTCTACTGAATGCCGTTTAGAGATCGCACACCACCGATAAAAAGGTCTTTTCCTGCGTCTGCCGATTCTCCAGGGAAAGACAATTTTCTTTTTTATCGGCGGACTGTGATCTCAAAACGGCATTCGGTAAAAGTTCTTGTTACTGGCAACGGTATTTCACATCGCCTTAAGAACACGTGAAATACCACGATCGGCAATAAGAACTGTAATCAACTTGTTTCACCGATGATGTTTTCACCGAGAAGTTTATTACAGTTTTTGATACCGACTGAGCCCGGGGAAGAGGAGGTGGGGGAGAGGTGTTTCGTATGGTCTTAATAACATTATTTGTCTCGAGCAGGTAACAAATTAGCGATAACGAACGCGAGGTACGCGCCCCTAGCGCCGAATCCCCGACTGTCGTGCATCCACGAGCTGGTGAAAGGATGCCTGGAGGCGTCGCCCGTGAAGAGACTGACGACGTCGATGCTCTTGGAACGCCTAGCGGCGATCGCTGAATCGAACAACTTCGATCCACGCGAGCCAGCGAAGATCGACGTGGTTGCCAAAGCTCCGCCACCTCCGAGACCGGCGCCGCCACCGGTGGCGGAAGGTCCGCCACCTCGACCGGCGCCTCCAGTTGCCGCACCGCCTCCGCGACCCGCTCCCCTCCAGCCCGGTGCGGTCGGCGCACCGGTCGCCAGCAAAGTTCCCGCGGCTCACAGCACGGGCCTCTTCAGTTCCTTAAAGGGCGGTGCCGGAAGTATATTCCGCAATATCAAAGACACTTCGACGAAAGTGATGCACACGGTTCAGCAGAGTATGGCGAGAACCGAGCTTGACGCTAGTTACTTAACTTCCCGTATCCTGATAATGCCCTATCCGGCCGACGGCATAGAGTCCGCTTACAGGGCCAATCACGTCGAAGACGTCAGGGCCTATCTGCAAACTAGACACCCGTCCCCGGCGAAGATACAGCTCTACAATCTCTCGCGAGGACGACCGAACGTTTCGAGACTGCCGGGCAAACACATCGACTGTACGTTCGCTTACGCCTCGCCGGATTCAAACGCCCCGCTTCTGTCGGCTCTGTATCAGATTTGCCAGGACATCTATCGATACCTCGACGCCGACTTCAATCACATCGTCGTTCTCTATTGCGCGGTGAGTTTCCGCGACGGAGCATATGTCTCTTTATAATATAAAAAGATTTTGTCGCCGACGTGGTAAAAAATCATGTGGTAAAAAATCAAAAAGGTCGGGGTCACTTTGAGCGGGTCAATTGAAACACTTTGAAGCGGGTCAAATGAAGTACTTTGAGCAGGGTCAAAAGAAACACTTGAACCCGAGTCAAATGAAACAGTTTGACCGGGGTCAAATAAAACACTTTAATCGGAGTCCAATGAAATACTTTGACCGGGCTTGAATTAAACACTTTGACTAGGGTCAAATTAAACACGGGTGTGAAATATTGTACGTCCCCCCGGGTGACCTCTTAGCCTGAAATATACCAAGTCCATTTATAGAGGCAGGGGGGGGGGGTGTCGAGGAGGGCGGGGTTGGATCGGGTGACACTGACGCGTCACTCTAATATCGTTTGTGAATCAGTTTACGGAAAATTCCATATCCCTTGGGGCTCCGCCTCTGGTCTTGATTACTTTAAGTCCCTATTCTAAGTAACCCAGATAGCAAAAACGCATCTGGTATGAAAAAGTCATATAAATGAGTTACATATATCCATCCGCGTCGCAACTATAAGCTATCCTACGCCCAAAAGTTAACTTCTGGACGACGACTAGCCTGCAGTTACCATCCAGACGAGCATATGTAACTTATTTATATGACTTTTTCATACCAGATGCCTTTTTGCTACCTGCGAAGTTTCGGAGACAATCAAAAGAAGCGCGCAAAGCGCCCAACCCACCGGAAGCCCCAGTGCAATCACACATACGTTCCATCACGAACTGTACCGAGTAATCGCTCCCTACATTCGCGGTCCGTCGTTGGCACCGGCGACCGAAACTTTGACTAACGTCCAACAATTAAATTGCAGGACGGATGCCACTCGAGTGCCACGATAGCCTGCGCCTTGCTGCTCTACGCCGGTGCTCTGACCACTCCCGAGGAGGCCATAGCCCTGTTCACGACGCGACGCTGCCAGCCGCCTCAACTTCAGCCCTCCGAGTTGCGCTGCATCAATTACATGAGCGTGCTGAATTCCGGTGTGCATCCACACAACAAACCCCTCATCCTACGATCTCTGGTCCTCCAGCCCGTGCCGCTCTTCACCCGAGCCAAGGACGGCTGCAGGCCGTACGTCGAGATTTACAGCAACGGTGCTCTGGTCTTCTCGACGAAGCGTCCGGACTACGAGGAGATGCGACTCTACGACATGATGGAGGGCAAGGCGTGTCTGGTGCTCGGCGACGCCACCGTGCGGGGAGACGTAACGATAGTCGTGTCCCACGCGCGCCAACAGCTCGGCCGCGTCATAGGAATAAAGATAGCCTCGCTGCACTTCCACACGGGCTACGTCCCGCTCTCGGAGAGCACGCTCTCCTTCGAGAAAAACGATCTCGACGATACGCCGGAGGTCGGCGGTAAGTTTCGTATAGTTCTCAATGTCATGATAGGCGAGGAGAATCCGAAGATATCGAGGATTCCGGCGCCCTGGGAGGTCGAGGGTGGTCAGAGATTGACGCCGGATCCGCTCTTCGGATCAACGCTCGAGATGGAGGAGACTCTAGACAACTTTAGAACGGTCGCTCGAGACGACTCGGCGAGACCGGAGACCAACGTCAGCGAGCCGATCGAGAAACCGGCAAGGCCTGTGGAGAATCCCGAGTGCGAGGAACCGCTCTGTGAAGCCGAGGAGGAAGAGGAACAACGGGTCGAGGATAAATTCGCGGAGGCTGATTTGCTGAATCTCGGAATGCCGTCGAACAACGCACAAAATCCACCGGCACGCACGCCGACCGTTGGGCCTGGATTGGACATTTTCTCGTCGTCGAGCGCCAACGAGAGCGATCTCCTCGGGGGTTTCGCGGCTTTCAATCCGCAAGCTACGAGGCAGCAAGCCCCGACGCCGATGAACAACAACACCAACGTCAATGATCTGCTCTTCGGTAGCGGACAATCGACAGGGAAGTCCGGAAGCGATTTGCTCTTCGAGCATCTGAGCGCGACGCAGGCGGCCGGAGCCGGAGGCGTTAATGATCTCATGGGCAATTGGATGAACGGAAAATCAACCGCCCAGGCGAAGACGCCGACAGCCGAGGAGAATTTTCCGAGAAACTCGAGCGTTCCGAATTTCGCCGCTCAGCAGAAAGATCCGTTCGCGAACTTGGCTGGGTCGCTCGGAGCTGGGCTGAACTCCAGCTGGAACGGCACCCCGAGGGATTCAAACACTCCGCAGTCGGCCAGTCCGGCGCCGTCCGGAACTCCCATTCACTCTAGTCCTCGGATGCACAAGTCCAACACGTCGAACGACACGGGCGGAGGCGCGGCTGGACTCGCCGGCGGTGGAGACTCTTCGGCATTCAACAACAAACCAGCCAACAAACCCGGGGATGCTTTCGAGGACTTGCTCGGTAGTCAGGGATACAATTTCTTCAGCTCCCGCAAGGCTGAAAAGGACAGCCCCAAGACCATAAATCAGATGCGGAAGGTAGAGGCAGCGAAGACCATGGATCCGGACAAGCTCAAGGTCAGCGAATGGACGGAAGGGAAGAAGGGAAATCTGAGGGCGCTGCTGTGCTCGCTTCACACTGTTCTCTGGCCGGAGGCCGATCGGTGGCAGAGGTACGAGATGCATCAATTGGTCACACCCGCGGACGTTAAGAAGGCTTATCGAAAGGCCTGTCTGGCCGTTCATCCCGATAAGGTAAGTGCTTCGAAGCTATTTATTTTTTTTTTATGACTCTGAAGATATCTGCATGGGATCAAATTTCACCTTTAGCAAGTCTCTATCGATGCCCGGCTTTGGAGAGAAAAATAGTATATTATGCCACAAGAGAGGAAAGTGCGTCTTCTCACCGAGTGTAAAGTTTGATGCCCGAGCGAAGCGAGGGCAGAAATTCACACGAGCTGAAAAGGCACTTCCTCCTCTGTGCCATACGATATTTTTTTTCCGACTTTTTAAAAATAACCGCATTTCTTGCGTCGCAAGATCGTCATATTCGCCAATGACTATTTCTCCCCCGGGAGTAATAGAGCTTGCAGAGGGAGTAATGAGCACTATTACTCCCTAATTACTAATGAAATTGTACTGGGCATGCGCACTGATTAATAATGATCATCGGTCAATAATAGGCTATTTTCCGGCCGTATTGCACGCAAGGAATGTGGTTGTTTTAGCGCAGTCGGGAAAAAAAATTGTTCATTTGCAGAATTGTATTGTCTAAGTGAAATTCTTCGAGAAAAATTTGTGTGATGAAAAACACAGCCGTTGTAACTTGATGAAATTTTTTGTTTCGTGCAGATATCTGCAGGGTCATTTTTTTTTTGTTCGTTCAGCGGAAGGCGATGCGATGCGACGATAAATTCGTCGAGGCACGATAACCGAAAAAAAATTATTTTTCTCTTTATCGTTGCAGCAAGCGGGAACGGCTAACGAGAACATAGCAAAATTGATCTTCATGGAACTAAATAATGCCTGGAGCGTGTTCGAAAACGACGCATCGCAGCAAAATTTATTTAGCTAATTTATATAAAGGTTGAGAAAAACAAAGTATAAGACAACAGCAAAAAATTATTATATTCGAGAAGTAAAACTAAACTACGACCTATCTTTGCGAAGTCGATTCCGGCTGATAGAATGTGCTAATCATATTCTGTTATACCTGTAAGATATAAACAAAAAAATCAAGAAAAAGTCTCTTTATCGCATTCCGAAAAAAAGTTTACTACTAGCCGTAGTCGTGAGACGCTTCGCATTCGAAATACGAATGTATTTACGATGAAAAAAAAAAAAAAAAAAAAAACCAGGATAGAAAAACGATGACGATTGTTTTGCTGACGACGAGACGACTAATGAACCCATGCTGAGATTACGATTAGCTATGACTATTATAATTTCTAACATAAGAGCTATGTTAATGTCCTCACTGTATCTCTCTCTATCTCTTCTTGCCCCCTCTTAAAAAAAGGAAAAAGAAAGAAAATTCCAGAAATTACCGTACGACTATATATGTATATAATGCAGTGTAAATTAAAAAACAGATCCCAAATATATGAAGAAAAAAATATTTTCCGGGCGAACTGAACTAGTTTTTTTTATCTCGACGAATATCGTCCTCCCCCCTCCCCGCCGGCGAAAGACAATTTGCTGGAAAGCAGTTCGAGGGACGGAAACCTCGAAATTGCCCAACTTGCGTGTAACGGCAGAAAACACCGTCGATCGGTGGAGAATCTCGGGCGAGGGAGTTTTAACGCTCGACGTGATGCAGCTCGGTGGGTATTTTCTTCCCTCATTTTTTTTCTCTCCGTTCTTTTTATCTTCTTCTCTCTCGTTCCCATTTCGCTGCGTAGAGCCCTTGGCCGGCTCGCGGTCCGATAGGGGATCATCAGATGATATCGCTCTCGGGCAAGGGCGAAAGGACGGGATAGTAAATCCCTTCGAACGACAGACCCTCTATTTATATCCCAGTAGGAAAAAGGGTCTTATTTTTAGAAACGAAACAAAAAAAAAAGAAGAAATCAATCCCCGAAGGAACGTTGCTTGGCGAGAGGAATCCTCCACGGATTAAATTTCTATATTTGAAGTATCCTGAATAGTCGACACGAGTCGTGTGTAGCATGACCTCTCGTCGATGTCCTAAATCGTCGTGCAATTCTCGTACATTGTTCGCGATAAAGTGGGATTCGCCGCAATCCCGAAGTAGCGTCGTCGTTCGAACTCGAGAGAGAGAGAATGAGTGTGGAGACGACGTGTGTTCGTGTGTGCGTGTTCGCATGTGTGTGTGTGTGTGTGTGTAGGGGAGTTCGGCGTGTATCGAGAAACGGGGGATGATGATGCACACGCGCATAGGCACGCGTCACACCGCCGTATATATATGCGTACACGGATGGTGTATAGGGGTTGAAATTTAAAGGGAGGGGCTGCCCGAAAATGGCTGTCAGCCGCGGGACTGGTCGTCCGTAGGAGGGCGAAGTGACGGTGTCCGACCCCGTCTTCCACAAGCGCTGACCAATTGACATTATTTTAAAACAATTGAGACCGTTAGCCCAATCGATAGGTATTATGCTTCGGCTAAAAAGCAATCTCCGCGCTCTTTTGAAACTACCACCGGACCCGAGAGCTTCGATCAACCGTGCTGTAAGGTAAAAAGAAGAAAAAAACGTTAAAAAAGTTAAACGGAAAACTCAACAATTTTTGCCATACACGAGCCACTGTCACACACACCGCTGCGAGAAAACGATATTTTCGATAAAATCAAGTGCCGCGAATGAACGAGAGAAAAAAAAAATTGACGACTCTAAAAAATGTCGATGAAACAATTATCGAAACAATCACACCCATCGGCGGGTGTGTTGTGTCGAAAACCACAGTGCGTCGCGATCAAGACTTTTCTCGCCGATATATTTTTGTTGTCTTCCGCTTTGTCGCGCTATTTGCGAGAGCAGAATGTGCGAGCGATATTTTCACCCGGAATTATGTTTACGTAGAGGAATGAACGATGTACGTGAAACATTTGCACGAATGAAAATTACCGTTCGCATGTTTTTTTTTTACTCCGTGTAGTGCGGAGAGCGGGCTGGTGAAATATTTTTTTTTGTTGGTTTTTTTATTTTTGGACAATTCGCAGGTCGAACCAGGACGAGGATGGCGTAGGACGGAGGGATTGATATTCCGACAGAAGCGAGAAGAGACAAGACGGGAAAGATGCCGGGCCGTTCGCTCTGGAGGTTGCTCGTTATTTCGTTCGGAATTTTTCTTCATCTCCAAGTTTCGTGCAACGCGGACGCGGACAAGGCTGCGAGAGCTGCAAAGGGAAGGCAGAGAACGTCGCACACGTCATGGAGACTCGTTGTGTGCCTTTCGCAGCCTCAGACGCCATCCAGAACGGACGTCCAGAGAGCCTGGGAGGAGGTGCGAATGGAGGCTTCACAGAGCGAAGTCGAGGTTTCGTATGTAGAGGCGAGAATGTCGCCTATGTCCGACTCGCTCTCGTACCCACTGTCCCTGATAAACAAATTTTGCACGGACATCGAAAACGGAAAGACCGTACTGAGTTTGGTCATTGGTGGAGGACCCGCAGCTAGATTCCTCATCACGGCTGCGGCATCCCTTAATCTACCGGCTCTGTGGCTGCCGATGACTCACAGAGATTTCCTGCGGCAGGTCAGTCGATTGTTCTAGTAATTCGTGTTTCGTTGAGAAAAATTGAATTATATAAAAAAGGAAAAACATTTTCTCATCTCTCGAAAGAATATCTCTGAGAAAAGTAGATCTTTCGAATGAAGTGTTAAAACATAGTCAAATTGCATGAGTCTCGGAGTAGTGCACAGATTTTATGATCGAGTAATTTATGTTTCGTTGAGAAAACTTGAACAAAATTGAACATGGAAAAATATTTTTTCGTCGAAAGAATATTTTTGACAAAATTATTATCTTCCAGATGAAGTATTGAAGTATTGAAAAAGTATTGAAATAGGGTCGAATCGAACTAATCAAGTAGTGTACAAATTTTATGTTTAATTAATTAGTTTCGTGGAGAAAATTTCAATATATTAACAAATGAAAAAATATTTTTCATCCCTCGAAAGAATGTCTCCGGCAAACACTATATCTTTGGAATGAAGTATTGAAACTGAGTCGAATCGGACGCATCCAGTAGTAGTACAGATGTGCAGATTTATGTGTATATAAATTTACGCGGTAAATAGTGATTAATTTTTATTTTGTTAATTCTGCAATCACATTTATCTACCGATCAGCAGTGCACCTACTCGCCCACATATTCCACAGAATATAAACAGATACATGTTATACATATATCTATATAATTATTTTTTCAAAGGAGATAATCCTAAGTGATACGAAATATCAATATAGAATTAGTAAAATCGTTGATTATTAACGAAATATCTTATCCGCCCGCAGGGAAAAAGTGGGCGTTTGGAGTCTCGTTTAGGCTCGGGATCGGAGGAGGCTGGAGCGGCAGCGGCAGCGTTGATGCACAAAGCGAACTGGCACGCGTTTACCTTGCTGATCGACACGACGCTGCTACCGATGCATCATTTTCTCCAGAGGAACCGTTACGTTCTCACACCCAGAAAGATAATTCACTTGCCAGCCAACGACAAGAGTCTCAGGCTGAGAATGAGAAGAATATCCGAGGAGGGTGGAAGCGGCGGTGTTCTCGTTATGGCCTGCGACCTGAGCAACGCGCGTCGTATCCTCGCCGCGGCGTCGAGATTCGAGATGCTGGCCGGTCGATTTATATGGCTGTGGCTGGACTTGAAAGCGGAACTGAGGCCGAACGAGCCCGGTCTCATAAGCTCGCACTCGCTTCACAGCTCTCTGGTCGGCTCCTCGAGAAACGATCCGGAGCGATTGGTATCGCCCCTGGACAGCGTGCTCGAGCGTCACGGCGCGAATCTCGTTCTCGACGACGAGTCGCATCTTCACTCGTTGCCGAATTTGGCGAGCGAAGTTCACAAGCTCCAGGAGTATCGATGGCAGCACGAGAGAAAGACCGTGAGAAAGCGGGAGGACAGACCGTTCGTGTTCGACGACGACGACGAAATCAGAATAACCGACAAGGCTCTGAATTCGAAGACTTTCATGCCCGTCGGAATGCTCGCACTGAGGCCGTCGAGCCTCAAGATATCCGGGGGCGATACGATACTGACGAGAATGCTGCGAGAAACGTCTCAGGCACTCGACAACACATTCATCGAATTGAAATCGTCGTTGAGCCGACTGAGGGAGGCGCAATTGAAGGAACATTTCGTTCCGACTTGCTTCGCAGAGTTCAATGCCAAGGTATCGATAAACGAAGTCAAGGAGAACGTTTCGAGAACTCTGACGAAGAAACTGCGCGAATCCATGAGGCAGATATCGCGCGACAAAGCGGAGTTTCAATTGTTGAATCTGCAGGCCGTGCAGTTTCCTGGTAACAAGACGCAGCTGAGGTAAGAGACGATACGCACCGACCAATCTTGGAAACGTTAATTCTTTATTGGCCAAAGTGGCGCGTGTCAATTTCGAAAAGATAGTACTTTATGTAACTTATGCATGAAAAGCGCTACTTTCCGTGCCTGCCGAGAGTAGGATAACTGGCGCTTTGTAGCCATGAGTTTAGTAAATTCCCGGCGCATGGGCAGTTTGGCTCCTTTGCGTGCGATTCACTTTTGCGCATGCGCAATTCGGCTTCTTTGCGTGCGAATTCTTTTGCGTGCGATTTCTGGAAATTATTGCACGCTGCTCGCAGCGCCACAATCAGCAGGCACGGAGTAGCGATACTATTGCGATACTGGTGCGAGAAAGCGGTCTCTCGACGAAGGTTGTGAAATTGACTGCACGAGCTGAAAGCGAGTGTTGTCTACTACCCAACCACCGTTGGGAGACTGCTTCTGCGTACAAGTATCATATAATAACAATTTTGCGTAACAAGTATCGTATCGTGTACAATCATGACCTGCAGAATCTTCGGGGCCGCAACTAAACTTCATGTCCTAATTTTTTCCGTCAGGTGGACGAAGGTCGGTACGATACGAGGTGGCAAAGAAGTGAGGCTCGACACGATAACATGGCCCGGGGGTAGCATCGTCCCGGCTTACTTGGAACAAGGAGGCGAGAAGGTCGGAATGCCCAATTATCGGATAGTAACGGCTCTGGCTGCGCCGTTCACGATGTCGACGAGTCTGCAGGAGGGTCTCTGCCTCCGCGGTCTGACTTGCCGGCAGGGCAAGGACATCAAGTGCTGCTACGGTCTTACGATCGATCTGCTGTCGTTGATCGCGCGAGAGTTGGGTTTTCGATTTGATCTCTACGTGGCCACGGACGGATTGTTCGGCAAGAGAAACGGTCTAAACGGCACGTGGAACGGGATCGTCGGAGAGTTGCTCTACGGCAGAGCTCAGCTCGCGTTCGCTCCCATGAGCGTGTCGTCCCAACGGTCCGAAGTCATAGATTTCACGACGCCGTACTTCTTCAGCGGCGTGAGCTTCCTCGCGGCACCGAAGCACAACGCCGAGATTCCGGTGTTCGCGTTTTTACTTCCGTTCAGCACCGAACTCTGGATAGCGGTCTTCACTTTCCTCAACATAACGGCGATGGCGGTCGCCGTTTACGAGTGGTTCAGCCCGTTCGGACTGAATCCTTGGGGTCGCCAGCGGAGCAAAAACTTCTCCATAGCCTCGGCGCTCTGGGTCATGTGGGGACTGCTGTGCGGACATCTCGTTGCCTTCAAAGCACCGAAATCATGGCCTAACAAGTTTCTCATTAACATTTGGGGAGGCTTCTCCGTTATCTTCGTAGCATCTTATACAGCGAACATCGCCGCTCTGATAGCGGCGCTGGTCTTGCACTCCGGTGTCAGCAATATTCTCAATCGCAGTGTGAGTCACGTTTTCCATTTTTCATTTAGTTCGCTTGTCGCGGGATTTTTGTTAACCGACGTGGTGTTTTGTTTTTAACAGCTTTTGCAGCAAAAAGTTGGCGCGCCTCGAGCTTCCACCGCCGAGTACTACGTACAGCGGGCGAATCGTCAACTGTGGTCGCACATGGCACGATACTCCCTGTCCGACGTCGCCGAAGGTGTCGAACGTCTGCTCAATGGAAGTTTGGATATCTTAATAGCGGACACTCCGATACTCGATTATTATCGAGCCACGGACTACGATTGCCGATTGGAGAAGATCGGCGATACCATAAACGAGGACACGTACGCGGTTGCCCTGACGAAGGGGCATCCACTCAAAGAGAGCATCTCCAAGGTTATCGCCAATTACACGAGCAACGGGATGCTGGATATACTGAAGGAGAAATGGTACGATTCCTCTCTGCGAATATTGCCCTTTATTAGCACAAATTAGCACAAACGACTTTATATTTTTGCAAATCCATTGCAATTAATATTGTTCTACGTTAAGGACATCTGCTGTAATACAAAAATAACCATCCAGTATAATCAATAGATGCGTAACATTTTTTATAAACGACTTTAAAAATGTCGCACTCATTTGACTGGTGTAAAGCGCTACAACCTCCTTAAAAATGCAGTTTTTTAAATGCATGATGCAATTTACATTGGCATGATACGAATGATTGATGATGATTGGCGTGTGTTATTTTAGTGTTAATTTCTACACGGCACCCGATTATTAACCGAACATTTTATGATTAAAGGTACGGCGGTCTGCCCTGCATAAAAGCACGCGAAGGAATAAATCCGGGTGTCTACAGCGACCTGGCCGGTTGGCAGCCGCGACCCCTCGGCGTAGCGTCGGTCGCGGGTGTGTTCTGTCTACTAGGAACGGGCGTGATAGTTGGAACGCTGATACTCGTCGGGGAACTCCTATTCTACAAATACACGTTACCGCGACTGCGGCACAGGCCGAAGACCTCGATATGGCGGAGTCGGAACGTCATGTTCTTCTCGCAAAAGCTCTACCGGTTCATAAATTGCGTCGAGCTAGTCTCGCCCCATCACGCCGCGAGGGAGCTCGTTCACACAGTTCGACAGGGACAGATAACGTCGTTGTTTCAGAAGAGCGTTAAACGGGTTGGTAGATAACGTGGCTCGCGAGAGCGTGACGTGATTTCATCAAACGCTTCTACAAGGTTCCCCTGTTTCAGAAGGAGCACGAGCAGCGTCGGCGTCGTAAGAGCAAAGCTCAATTCTTCGAGATGATACAAGAGATCAGAAGGTAATTTTTTTCCCGGCAGTAAAAACGCAGAGCTCGGCATAATACTTAAAATATAAAATAATGAATTTATTCTAAATGCAAAATACTTTTTGTACTTGAGATACATTGATAAGTAGTTCGTTCCAGTACCTCATAAAATACGTCGTAAGAATCAATGAAATTTCAATTCCATTTTTTCGAAATAAGTTTCATTTTTGACATTTGTTTTTTTATACTTGACATAACATTTTTTTTTCACATTCGACATTTGTAATTATTTTCCCCTTAAACTTTTTACCGAGTTTGCCATCCGATATTTTTTTACGTCTGAAACTTTTCCATATTTGCCATTCAATATGCTGTTTGCATTGCAAATTTAAGATTTTTTTTTACATTTGAAATTTACTTCGCAACTGTCATTTAGCATTCGGAATTTGAAATTTTCTTTTTTTGAGGTCTTTATCTAATGATTTGTGGCTTTGTATTTTCAACATCGCATGAAAATTTGACATTTTGCAATGAAATTTTCAAAAAATATTACATAACATTTTTATTCCATTCTGTTAACATCTTCCAAGTATTTTGGTCCAAAAAGTACTTTAAATACCAGAGAAGTATTTGAGTATTTAAAGTACCTAAAATATTTCATGTATTTAAAATACTGTCCAGGTATTTAAAAAAGCTAAAACAGGAAGTACAAAAAAATATATAACCTTGACAAATCTCTTTTACCGACAGAGTTCAACAGGAGGAGAAAGTCGAGGCTCCAGCGAAGGAGGCGGAGACGCTGCGGCTCGCGAAGAGGGACAACAAGCCAGTGAAGGGACGGGAACGAAGCAGAAGCAAGAGTCCGCTGATGCCGAGAAGCCCGAAGAGATCGGAGAAGTGTAGAAGCTCTACGAATCTTTCGGGTTCGCGACTGGGCCTTGCGCCGATGAGTCTCGACGCGCCGAAGCCCCGCGAGTTCACTCTGAGCAGTACGAACCTCAGGGCGAGAAGCCCCTTGGAGACTGTCGGTAGGAGATTGAGTCACGGTGACGGTGGCTCGCCGCCGCCGCGTTTGGGCTCCAACTTCGGCGGGAGCGCGACCCTGAGACCTCTCGCTCCGGTCAGGTCGGACTCCGTGAGCGGCGGCGCGCCGACACCGCGTTACTCTCGAAGTCCGGCCAAGAGGGGCCAATCGTTTCCGGTTTTCGCGACTCTGAGACCACCGCCGCACTCGACGAGCCACGCGATGTCAAAGAGTCCCCTCCTGTCGCCAAACGCCGAGCTCACCTCGGCGATCGGACGGAAGTTGTCGAGGGAGTGGGGCTCCGGTTCTATCGATCTGAGCCGATCGTCGGAGGCGATCGGCACGTTTACCACTTACACCGGCAACAATCAGGAGACGACCCTCAGTGTCGAACGTGCCGAGCCGCCGGAGATATTCCAGGAGGAGATAGCACCAGCTAAGAAACCGGTGCGTCGTGCCCGAAGTCACGAGAACAGGGATCACGGTGGAAAATCGATGGTGGACCTGCCGTCGCCGAGACTTACCGCTCAACCCTCCGTCGGCGGTCGTTCGGTAAGCGAGAGAACCAAAAAGCAGCTCGAGTCCGAGCTCAAGGCGATACTGACGGCCAGAGCGCACCATCGGGACTTGCATCCACCGTGATAGAGCGGCTGAACGTTACGAAAAACTTCTTCGAAGCGAGAAGATCAAAGTATCGCTGCCTCTGAGGGGCTTTGATTGATTTAAGCAATATCAGATTTATAGGTCAAATTTGTAGAAAAACAAAAATACGAACGAAAGCACAAAAAATATGTGACAGTTTAACGAAAGACAAACAAAACAAAAACGACAGCGGAGGTGCTTGAGACGTAGGCAGCCTTGACGAATGGGGGGGAGGGTCGCGCAACACACATACACGTCGGGGCAGGACTCTCGGTTCGTTGATATATTGTTACATACATTAATAATATAGGGTATATGATAAACTGATGAAAAAAAGTGCTATAAACTTTTTAGTAGAAAAAAACAGATCTTAACTGAGTGATGTAGGATGTATGCAAATATTAACATATTTTCTTGTTGGCATTTTAACTCTACATTAAACTGTTGGCCCGGTCGAGTCTCTCTTTCGATTGCAATACTTGTACCGAGATTAGAGTTTAAAGATAACTTAAAAAAAAAAAAAAACAAAAAAAAAAACAATGTGCCGCTTGTAGTCACTCCACTAGCCGAGCTATAGAGTGCCTCAAGTAATTCAACGAAACCATTGATCTTTGCGTCGGGACGGACACTTTGAAACTTTCTGTAAACTTCTGTAAACTCCATACGCGGCTCGCTCTTCACTTTTTCCGCCCCCCCTTGAAGCACGGATTTGTTGAAACTGTGATTCTACGTGCCAATCGGAAAACTATCTGAACTTCCGTCTTCTGACTCTTATCGATCGTAAACTATGTGCCAAATGATTTTGCTAACGAAGAGCGCGCTGTGTCCGAAACGGAAAAAAATAAATCAACTTCATATAAATATTTTTCCGTTGGTTTTTTCCGCGCGAACGAAGTTCATTACTTAAACGTATTTTATGAAAGTTTGGTCCACACAATTTTTTGTTGCCACATTGGACCACACACTGCCACTGTACGAGGAAGAATGATTAATGGGGGGGAAAAAGAAATGAAAAAGAAAAAAAACATAATAAAATATTGTAAAAAATAGTTGCCGTCGTCATTAGAAGGAGAGGCTCGAGCCGCAGGCTTTCGGCGTAGAATGACCACTTACTAAGGATACATGTAATCTTCATATTCCTGCGCCTATTGAGGAAAATGTATTAGAATACGCGCGCGCCCCCGAGCGAGGCGCGCGATAATTTTATCGACGTAACGATTCGAATGTCCTATGAAATCGCGGATAATTTTCCCTCCGAGGTGTACGCGCGTCTGGAACCATCTTTCGGATCGGAAAAGAATTATAACGAAAAGGGGGAGTAAAATATGCGCGAAGGAAAAAAAAACCCATCGAACGACGTGACATGAAGTTTAACGGTTTTAAGTAGTGCATATGTGTAAAGTCAGGATTTTCATGACGAATGCGAGAGTTTTACGTATCCGTGGCGAGCACGACGACGACGACGATTCGTATGAGACGTTTTAACTGAGACTGATAACCCGGGGACTGGATCGCGAGGGGGTCGGGAATGATAGAATGACGAAGTAAAATTTCATTAAAGCCAAAAAAGAAAGCATTAGACTGACCGGTGACGAAATAACATCGAGCGGGTGAATTGCACACGAAGACGGTGTGACAAAATAATTGGAATTGATGGTAACGAGACGCGAGGTGTCGATGAAAAATATTAGATGATAAACTTTGTCCTGTCCTTTCAATCGAATTAATCGTTTCGATCGCGCGATCGCCGAGAGGCAATTGTTTGATGAAAAAAAGAAAAGAAATGAAAAAAAAGATTCTAACGATTAAAAAATATTTACCCTATTAGACTGTTAGTAATTGAATGTATGGGACTAAATTCGAACTATTATTACTTTGGATAATTCATAAGCGAGGCCTTAGCAGTAGTCGTATCCGCCCAATGAGAAAAAAAACAACAACAACACGTTTAACTTGATAATGATTAATTATCGTAATTGGATATTTATGACTTATCGTATAGAATCGTTTAGGTATTTTGTTTTTCGTTCGGTAGTTTGTACCCTCTAGAGGAACTATTGTATTAACGCTCGCACGAGTAGAAAGTCGAGATTTGGAGTGAGAGTTTTCGAATGCTTGGAAAAAGAAAATAAAATGAAAAAAAAAATTAGGTGAAAAAAGAAAGTAATATCGATTCGCAACGTTCGCTCGGGGATGAAACAAAAAAAAGAGGAGAGTTATTATAAAACGAGTAGATTCCTGTGCGTCTATAGTCGTGTGCACCTTTACGTTGCGTGTTACACATACGATAATCAGCCTATATTTTTTATTTATTTTTTTCTTTAATCGCACGCGACTACTCGATATAGTTAATTAAAGACTGTATCGAATTTCGATAACTGGCACCTCGTACCTAATTTACATATATATATGTTTTTTTTGTTCGTAGTCATGTCGATTATTATTGTGTACTTAAAAAAAAATCTATTGCACGATAAATAACGAGGACATTAAAAATCTAAGAATGTCGTGCAATTAAACGCCGACTAATTGCCTCCACCTTGGACTTACGGTGCCTACAAGGGCTGCTCCCCTAGACACGAGATTAACGACACTTGACGTGAGTGCACGACGCACAATAATGAAAGAAAAAAATATATATATAATACTCATAGACTTTCGTCGGTAATATACATATTAAAATCTAAAAAAAAATTATAATAATCGCGAGATTGTATATCGTGCGAGCTCCTCTAAACCAGTGAGTTTGCGCAACGAATGCATTTCCTCCGTTCGGCGGTTGCGCTTTCTCTCAGCGAGGTACGAAGAATTAAAAAATGAGATATTGAACGGAAAAAAATGAATAATAATAAAATCTATAAGAATCTATCGCGTAACTAACGTCTAAAGTGAAAAAAAACCTGAAAAAGATAACAAACATTCTCCTAGTAGTCGAGAGAGGAAAATAATGATTTAAAAAATATATATATAATAATAATAATAGAGAATCGGATACTGAGATTAATTAATTAAAGGATGAGTGATCAAAATACAAATTATAGGGGGCCAGTCTAGCGTCACCCGAGCCTAAGAAAATCAAAGATAGACTTATTAAATTAAATAAACTTTTAGATCTATAATTCTCGGACGGGAGAGTGGATCCATCTGTGATTTGGTCGAGTGGTGCCGTGTTCGTGTTACTAATGTCCTGTTTCCCCGTGAAAAAAAAAACTTATTGGCAAAATTAACGAGAGAACGAATTAATAAGAGAGAAAGAGCGAGCATGAGAGACGAAGAACGATAGAAAGGTAAATCCTCCCTGTCCGACACCCCGTAGACTCTAGTACTTATTGAACACCGTAGTAGATTTATTAGTGGTTTCAACCTCCTTGTAAATAATCTGACACACACACATACAGACATACACACACACACAGAACCCGTTTTGTCCGGAGTCCCTCAGTCGCGCGTGTGGGGGAGATTGGGGCAAAACGGAACCCCGGGGCAAGACGGATCCTGAGAGTGACACTTTTTTTCCAACTTCGGTTAAAAATGGTAAAAATTAGTCCGTTTTACCCCGGATCAAAGGCAGATCCTGCAATCGAGAGGATAGTTTTTTTTCTTCATCTTCAGCGAAAAATTGTAAAAATTGGTCCATTTTGCCCCGGGGTTCCGTTCTGCCCCGCTCTCGGTCGCCACCGGCGATTCTAAATCAAAGATCGATCGCCCACCTATTTTGTGCGCCAACAAGAGCCTCTACAGTCGAGATGCGACACGGAGTGACGAAAGAGCAAAAGAAATGAAAACAAAGAGTATAAATCATTACCTACCAATCGCGCATTCTTTCATGAAAAAAGCAAAATATTAATAATAACAATTGAGATTACATTCGCCCTCTGTAAAATTTTCTCTCTCACCGTCACGTTCTTAGCACGCGCGGAGATTCTCGCATACATAAAAAAAAAAAAGAAAAAACCATAAGTGTAAAGTTTTAACCTCAGGACTCTTGTTAATTGACAAACTCTACTCATGGCCTACATAAATCGAACGTCCCGAAACGACTAAGCTCTACTCTCGTTTTTAACGCGCACGAACTGTGCACGAATATGCACTCGCGCTTTAAGGAAAAAAAAAAAAAAAGAAAACAATATCCATTCAAACAAAACTTCAGCACTATATTTCTACTGCAGAACTGATTTATTCTATCGCCGATCTATTAATTTCATTTTATTATATTTTACTTCTTCGATATCTACGATATTATTGTGAACCCATGCCCGATCAGTGGTGCACGCTGATCTTTCATTATAATAGTAATTAAAAAAAAAAACTATGTAATGCTAAAGCTCAAACAAGACTTATTTATTCTCGTTAATCGTGTAAGCTCTAGCGTTTATCGACATTGTTTTAGCGATGAGACTCTCAGATAGCACGAAAAAAAAAACCAAAAGTAATTGACACGAGAATATAAGATTAATAACTGTGAAACGTCCAAAATTGAAGAATCGAGTTCACACGCTTTGTTTTCCCTTCCCACGAAATCGAGCGCTTCGATTGTGTAATTCTAAAACGATCTCTATTTTACTGTGCCGGCTTTGTTCACGAAAAAAAAGGAAACAATTTCATTAACAATAATATTGTAATCACAGATTCGTCGATCCTTGAATGTGTTTGCCATCTTGTGACGTATCGAAAAAATGAAGTAAAAAAAGAAATAATAATAATAATAACGACACCCATACACTAATGGCAATAAGGTTATAATTCTACTCTCTACGAAGCACTGCCACGAGATTCGAACTATTATAGTTTACCATTGCTTTCGATGACCTGCCGCCAGTTAGTTACTATATGTAAATCGTTGCGTGTAGTGTGTACCTTTAATTGTGTAATACCGGCAATTTTATGTAACGGACGAACGAGCAAGGCCGTACGGGCCGGCGACTCAAGTTCCACAATTTTACGAACGCAATTTTTAACGTTTAAAAAAAGAAATGAAAAGAAAACAAAACAGTTTAAAGGTAAAACATAATTATTCTATAAGCGGTAAGCGGACTTCGTTTCGACCCTCTTCAACTTTTTTTCGAGGTTATACACACGTTCGAATGTTGTGTACATTTCTGCGGCGTTTATCTCGGCAAACTCCGGACGAAAGGAGACAGAAGTAAAATCGATCGTCTCGTTCTATATTTTTTCTTTTCTTTTTTTCTCTCATTGCCAAACAAATTTGATACACTAGGACCTCGATTTTGACGCCCTCGGTTTCCTGAACAGTCCCAACCACGGAGCGAATATCGATCGCCGCAGAAAGTTATGGGCCATGCTCGACAGTTAGTATTGGCGGGGCATGCGCAACCTCGATTTTTGTAGGTGTGATGCGGAGCCGGTCCCGCCGCTGTGAAGGCGAGGTCCTAGTGTACTCGTCGCCCGTTTCATTTTTCTACGGAATTCAATCAGTCATCGAGATTTTCACCGAACGCTGCTCGTTACGGAGAACGAAAGAGAAAAAACCAACAGCTGGACATTCGGCATGATTTTAGAACAGAATGGATCATGCGTAGATCATAAAAAAAAAGAAAAATCAGAGTGCCAGGTGGAGAAGAAAGAGAGTTTACGAAGTCGATGGGAAGAAATCGGAGATCCCGCCTGCCATAGTAACTTGTTGGCGTACGGTAATTAGGCTAGGTTTCTTGCAACCTACCTCGTCTCTCTTGTTACGCCTACTAACTACACTGTTATTGTTGATGAAAACTCCACGATTATTAAGAAATAAATATATTGTCTCAAAAAAAAAAAAGAAAAAAAAAAACAAAAACAAACAAACAAAGAAGTATGTACGTAATTATCAGCGATCTTGTATTATTTGCATAGGCTCTTTAACCACCTAGACCTTGAGGCGAGCGCGCGGGTACGGCTCGTTCAACTTCAATGAAGGTGCGTGACCCAGCCAGTTAATCCATATTTAATCGAGTCCAAAGAAAATTCATTCACTAACGACGACGTCCAGCGATCGCCCACAATCCCGTACTAGCCGAACAGCTGGTACGAGCCGCGAGATTTTAATGGGAGAAAAAAAGTCGGCATAAATATGGCAAAACATCTGAAAGCGAATATTTGCATACCCGACGGACAGCGTGACGCGCAAGATTATTATCTGCTATTCCGGTGACTCGCGAAATTTCAGTAACTACCTATTTGCCCGATTATTCACTTCGCGCGGCAAAATTTGCGTGCGTTATGAATTTAGTCTACGCACCGCTCTTGGCGTATCGTCGAGCGGCAACTAATGATTTCTTTGTTCGGGCACTCGTGAAACTGTATACGCCAATAGTTACATCCAATTGTAATTTTGCCATCTCGGCCGTAATTGTGAACAGGGATCGCGGTTTCGGATTTACCGAGTCGGGTACAATACGGTACAAGAGCATCAGCGGTAGAAACAAGAAAAAAAATGTAAGTACCTATATATATATATATATATATATTTGTATTATTTTCTTTACGTTACGAGAACGTTGTGTGATGAGCGTGAGCGCGTCCGTCCGCCGACGAAAGTGCAGTCTAAGGATGACTTATCAAAAACAAGTTATATACCGAGTGAGACCGCGCTCTCGTCGCTACAGCTGTTGGCGTAGGTTGAGCGTGTTGTCTATCGCAACAGTCTATCCCTTCGAAACCAAGGATATTTACAAAATAGTGTATTATGCCACGAGGGAGAGAATTGCGCGATTTATGCCGAGTGTGAATGTTGCGGAAATCACACGAGTTAGAAACCTGTTCCTTCCCGTTCAGTGTACGATTTTTTTTTCGACTTCGTTAAAATATCCACATTTCTTGCCTCGCAAAATCATCACACTCACCAATGAGAGTTACTCCCCCGGGAGTAGTAGCGCTTCGAGAGGGACAAATATTCCACGCCATTTTTTTAAATCGTTTTACAAATATTTTCAATCTTTCAAATATTTCTGAAATATATGAAGATAATAATTTGAAATATTCTATTAGAATATTCCAATGGAATGTTTCTCAAATATTTCAGAAACATACTTGATCTTCTAACGCTTCTGAAACATAGTGATAAAATTTTTGTCTTTTCATCTTTCACCGAAATATGTCTACGATTGTTGCCGTGTTTACGCGAATGTGCGTCCAATAATAGACGATCGTCTATTATTGATCAATGATTTAAATCAATGACATTGAAATACCGGGAAAAGTATTACAACTATTTTCTGTTCATAAGCCCGATGCCGGCCGACGTGCGCGGAGGCAGATACCCACCGTTCGGTGTCGCTGAATGCGTACATAGTAACAATGTACACGAGTGACTGTCCTCGTGGCCTCGTGCGAAAAATACGGAAACACGAACAAACACAGGCGCCTTAGTCATTCCGGGCCTCGTTCCCTCCCCGAGCTCGGCGCACCGACGATTAGCGTCGGAGAATCGATTGGAACGGACCCGCTGATTTTGCAAGTCATCCGTTGTCACGAGTTTTACGGTCAACCTTTACTGACGGCGTATCGAGAGCTCCGCGTAAGCCAGCGTAGGCGAGAAGCGCGCCCGTGGCGTCCCGCACGGAGGAGCGAAAACCCCGTCGCTACAGAGGCCCACTCTCGCATACGCGCACAGTATGTTCCACCATGTAGACGCCGGACGTTGATTTCGTTGTTTTTCTTTTTCCCCACTTAACAACTCCACCGTTCGATCCTCGATCGATCGGGCTAATTGCCGGGCGCGCATCCCGCTACTATCATCGATACGACAGTGTGAGTAGAACATCTTCCCGAGTTGGCGATAGTGGGACGTGATAAACCGCGTACCTAAGATGTTCTCAAGTGTACTCGGTTAACTCTAAATTTCACAGCGTACGAGACACTTACGAATCTACTGCGCCGTGTTTTTACGGAGATAACGAGAACTATCTAAAACTAAATGCGACGTGCTTATCACGTTGAAAAAAAAAACAAGTTCTGTTCGGACTTGTTTAGGAAAGATACATCGAACCGATTTCTGCCCACTGATCGATTATCTCGATCGGGCGGAATCCAAGGTTTCGTGGAAAGAGGCTCGAACGGGTCATCAAAAAATGTTTCGTTCATCGCGTGCATCGTAAATGAATTTTTACTTTACAATTATATTAACATAACGCGCGAGCTTTTCGTAGTACGAGTCACACGGGATTTGTTATCTCGGTAAAAGTTTGCTGTGACCGTCAACGGGTTACATTATCGAAACTAAAGCATATATTGTAATACAGTGTTCGGACGGAGCACTCGCCATCTCGTGTAAAGTGCGTCCGTGTGTGCGTGGATCATCTCCGGGCTGTTGCTTCGCATCCTTCGGACAAACTAGCAGCAGCAGCAGCGCGCTCGCGCAGCGGCGCTGTCGTGACTCGACGCGAGTGAATCAGTTGAACGACGGACGACGTCGTAATACAACGGGATACTTCGGGATTCTCCACGCTGCGCACGTTTTATTTTTTTAATTATTTTTTTTTGTTATCATTTAGTTCTTCGTTAAACTCGGCTGGGGAAACAAAAAAATTAGGGTCGTCGATACGGCTCGACCACCGATGCCAGCGTCGTTCGTCGGGCTCGCCGAATTCGCGACGAAACGAACGCTCGCTTCGCGCCCGTTAGAAGACGAATAGAACAAATACGGGACAGTCATGGTCGTCGCGACGTGCCCAGCGTCGAGACTCAAATCATCGTGTTTCGATCGAAACGGGGATAATCCGTTGTGTTGAGAAGACCCGGAGAGAAAAAAAATACAAAATAACATACGAACCGGTGTAAGTGAACAGAGTTCTTAAGAGTGGGATTGGAAACGCGAGATACAGCGACTGACGTCTGTGACTCGTCGCTTTCGGGGGTTTCACGCTCGCGTCGGACTCGCCGGAGAGTTTCACTAGGTAAATGCGCACTTTCCTCTCGTCTATCTGCGAATACCGCGAATCGTTTCGTTATCTCCCGATCGCCAGGTTGCTTCGTCGAATTCTCGCACAGAGGTGAACCTTTCGTTCCGTGTGGGGAAGAGCGACGATTGACGCAGCGCGTCGGACACAACGAGATAATCAACGATGCTGGCGGAGAAATTTCGATTGAAATTATCTTTGCCGTCGATTATCTACATCGTACCTATCAGCGGTTGGACAAACACGCGCGACCACAATAATTTATCGGTCTTGGAATCACGAATTTTAAATGACACACCGGAGTCATTGCGATAACCCCCCCCTCCAGGCCGGTGAATAATCGCGGAACAACGTGCTTCGTCGATTTTTCAATTACGCACGTACAACCCGCCCGACTACTATGTTTACGGCCTCGCGTGTTATCAGATACACTCCATACGACGATCAGATAGACTCGATGATTCGCAAAAATGCGAGATTATCGGATAAAGAAAAATTTAATTATTTCTCCCCTAATCGGTTCTTGCACCTTGTGCTGAGAAATCACCGAGCGTTGAATAACTGTACAGTATTTTTTATGTTTTTTTTTGTTGTTCAGCGTTTTAGTTAGTGGCTTTGACGGCCCCAGACCACTTTGATGGATGGTGAGGACAATTGTATGCAGAAAAAGAAAGGACAGTGCGGAGTCAAAAATTATGGAAACGGAGTGTCGGTTGTGCTCGGCGAAGAGGACGACCTGGAGGACACCGTCAGCACAGAGAAAAATGGAGATCTCGGCGACATGACCTTCTGCATGGCCAACTATGTAAAGGAGGCCATGAAGATGATGTTCATGATGCGAAGTCACCACATGCTGACGGACGTCATATTGGAAGTTGGATCCGAACTTTTTCATGCACACAAAGTTATTCTCGCAGCGGCGAGTCCGTATTTCAAGGTAGACATCGTACAATAGCGGATACAATGAAATAATAATAAAACTGAAAGATACAAGAATAAGAAGATGACAGATACAGGTTTACGGGTTTAAACAAGAACTCAAAGCATTGACATTTTATTTCATATATATGTATTATTTGATTTATCGTATACTTTCTCTGGTACCATTACTTGGGTTGCGAGGTGAAATAAAATGTTACGACAAAAATATATACATGTACATATGTTGAAGAAAATATTAATGGTCTGAATTGAACAAAATGATATCCTTCGGTTCTATTATTATAGTTTTGTTAAGAATTAACAAATTATCTATAGTGGCGCATCTATGAATTTTATGATTTTCTGATTCATCTGGGAAGAGTAAATCTGAAAGAATATTTTGATTCTATTTTTGTAGTGTTATTAAGAATGAATAAATTATCTGCATCTATAAGATTTGTTTATAAAAAATAAATATGATGAAATATTTCAGTTTTATTATTTTACTTAATATTTCGGTATCTTTCGGTTTCATCATTGTAATATTATTAAGAATCAACAAATTGTCTTTAGCGACGCGTCTACGGATTTGATGATTTATTTACAAAAAGCAAATCTAAAAGAATATTTGTATTTCAGGCCATGTTCACAGGCGGCCTAAAAGAGTGCGAAATGACGAGGGTGAAGCTTCAGGGAGTTTGTCCGACGGCGATGGCCAGACTGATGTACTTCATGTACACGGGTCAGATCCGCGTTACGGAGGTAACGGTTTGTTCGCTTTTACCGGCAGCGACGATGTTCCAGGTTTGTAAGAGGGTGACGCGTCGTTGGAACGCATGTGGAAGGGGTGTGGGTGAATCGATCGAGATTATTAAAATTTTGTTAAAAAATATGTTTCAGGTCGGCAACGTTATCGATGCGTGTTGCACGTTTCTCGAGCGCCAGTTAGATCCGACGAACGCGATCGGTATTGCAAATTTCGCCGAACAGCACGGATGCCACGATCTGTGTCATAAAGCGAATCAGTTCATCGTCCAGCACTTCAGTCGCATTTGCCAGGAGGAAGAGTTTCTCCAATTGTCGGCGATCCAGCTTATATCGCTCGTGAGAAAGGACGAGCTCAACGTTCAGGAGGAGAGAGAGGTCTACAACGCCGTACTGAAATGGGTCAAGTACAACGAGGAAGCTCGAGGTCCGAAGATGGAGCACATATTGCATGCCGTACGTTGCCAATATCTTACGCCAAACTTTTTGCGCGAGCAGATGAAGAATTGCGACGTATTGAAAAAAGTACCTGCCTGTCGGGAGTATCTGGCCCAGATATTCAAAGATCTAACGTTGCACAAAAAGCCAATCGTCAAAGAGCGAACGCCGAATACACCGCGCGTTATATACATAGCCGGTGGATTTTTCAAACACTCGCTGGACATACTGGAGGGTTACAACGCCGACGACAAGAACTGGTCGCAGCACGCTAAACTGATCGTTCCGCGATCAGGACTGGGCGGCGCTTTCCTCAAGGGAATGTTCTACGCCGTCGGTGGAAGAAACAATTCGCCCGGCACCAGGTCAGTCGCGATCTTTCTTTAAATGCCTCTACTATAGGCTCGAGATAATCCGCAATTCGGTACAAAAAATAAAAAGGAAGCGACATGAAAATTTCGATTTTCAACTTTTATGAAAATTCCAATCTTCAACTTTTATGAAAATGTCAATCTTCAACTTTCATGAAAATTTCAATGTTCAACTTTTCAACGTCAACGTTGTGTTTGGCAAAATGGCTGATCTGGATTCAGGTTCAGCGCGAAAAGTACACCAACATCGCGTTTCACTTTGTCGGATCTGCAGTGGGCGCGGAAATAAAGAAAATCAATTATAAAACATTGCGTCCCGACTACATTTCAGATACGACAGCGATTGGGTGGACAGATACAATCCGGTGACGGATCAATGGAGACCCTGCAGTCCCATGTCCGTTCCCCGAAATCGCGTCGGCGTCGCCGTCATGGACGGTTTGCTGTACGCGGTGGGCGGAAGTGCGGGAGTCGAGTACCACAACAGCGTCGAGTGCTTCGATCCGGATATGGACGAGTGGACGAACGTTAAGCCTATGCATATCAAAAGATTGGGAGTGGGAGTCGCGGTGGTCAACAGGTAAGGATCTTCGGGTGAAAATTCATATCGCGACTTCGAACATCGTTATCTGAATACAAGGTTTTTTTTTTAATTGATCCAACCGTTTAAGTTTTATGGGATTACAGAATTGTAAAACTTTTGAAAATTTTTCTGAATCAAAGAAGAATAGATTAAAAATTGCCTTAAAACGACGACATCAGTAAACTTCAGTTTGCAATTTCCTACAGTAAATTTTGGTCTAAATTTTAATGGTTTTCTTTTAATCATTTTTTCAATTTATAGATTGCTGTATGCGATCGGTGGCTTCGACGGAACGTATCGACTGAGCTCCGTCGAATGTTATCACCCGGAAAACGACGAATGGACGATGGTGTCGTCGATGGACTGTAGCAGATCGGGAGCAGGAGTCGCCAGTCTCGGACAATACATATACGTTGTCGGAGGGTACGACGGCAAACGCCAATTAAATTCCGTCGAACGTTACGACACCGAACGCGATCAGTGGGAATACGTGAGCAACGTCACTATAGCTCGAAGCGCTCTGAGCGTCACCGTCCTCGATGGAAAATTGTACGCGATGGGTCAGTTCAATTTTTGTAATTGTGTGGAAAAAAAAAACAGAAAACAAAGAAATTTATCAATTTTTGCGATTGACGAATTTTTACTCGACTGATAGAACCGATTTTCGTTGAACAGGTGGATACGACGGAACGTCTTTTCTTAACATCGTGGAGATCTACGATCCCGTGAAGAATCAGTGGGAACAAGGGAAACCTATGACGTCGGGTAGATCGGGCCACGCGAGCGCAGTCTCGTATCACCAGTGTCTGATACACTGCGACCATTTGGACCACAGCATAGTGCCGGAACGAGCACCGTCGTGATACAGAGACTATCGGTATTCCGTTGAAGGGAGCAGGAAACGATCGCACGAGTGAAATATGTTGTTTTTTTTTTTTTTTTTTTTTTCTATTTATTGACCCCGCGTTCGAAGCGACGGGATATGAAGAGCTTTCTTCGAGGGAAGATCGAAGATAAGAAAGTTCGTCCTGTCTTACCCTAGCTTCAATTTTACTTTTTTTTCTATAAAAAAAAACTTGGATCAACGTTACGACCACGTCAGTCGTTAACATTACCGCAGATCGACGTGCAAAACGACACGAATCGTTGTGCCGGATCCATGTCCTCAAACGAATTTATCAGACTGCCGATGTTGAGCATCGCAAATAAAAAAAGCCGCCTTCGCGATTCATTCCTACTTTAAAAATAATGATAATAATAATAAAAAACATCGAGCTTGTTGACAAAGGCCGGAAAGCGCTTGTCCAAAGAATTAAATAAGCGCGTTACGATTCACGCGAAAATGTAAGATCGTCGGCTCGTTACGTTCATTAGATTTACATCGCATAATAGATCTTATTGTGATTACGTTATTTTTGTAAAAAAAAAAAAAAAAAAACAAACAAAACGTTGAAAGTGGAGAGAGAGAGAAAGAGATGACGCGCCTCATGAAAAAAAAAAATGTAAATAACTTCTTTTTTTTCTCTCGCCACTCTCGAAAAACGTTAATATATCGTCGGACAGCTGTTTTTCAAAAACGACTTTTTTTGTGTTGAACCCTCGACGCCGCTAAAAACGCGGAAGTAACGCGAGCTGCGCGATTCTCCAATGTTTTTTTTTTCTCGAGTAACCGCCATCGGCTGCTTCAAAGCATTGACAATTTGACAATGACGACTAGCAAGATCAAAGAATGCCCGATATGCAAGGGAACCGGTACGCCGATAATTTGCTCACGCGAATTAGTTTGTGCACAATTGTGAACATAAAAATTCGATAAATGCAGGCTATTGCGACGAGAGCGCTCTGCGCGAGGAGAACGATGCGGGTAAACCGAGAAGCTTCGAGACCGACGGTTCTGCGGTTGCGGTGAAAATCTTCGATGCCGCTGGGGGAGACGTGCACGTCGACGAGCCTCACTGCTCAGGCATCTCCTGCGACCACGACACAGCGCTGGATCAGGATTTATTGGGAGATCCCGAGAGACCCGAAAATTTCAACGAGAGTCTGAAAATAGCTGTACAAAAACTCAAGCAGAAGAACTGGGAGAGCAGTGTATCAGCTCTTTTGAACATAGTTCACCTCTCGCGAATTCGTCCGGAAATGATAGATGGTAGTATGCCTCTGATAACAAGAAGCCTGAACGGGTAAGTCGAACGATCGACCGACTCGGCCGATATTTAGGGTGCGTTCTTGAATGTAGTTCTGCTCTGTTCTACTAAATGCGGAAATATTCGAGACGTAGAGAGATAGATAGTGTTATTTATACGTGCCCCGAGGCGTGCGCTCTAAGGTCACCGTACTTCAAAAGATAGAATGACGAATACACAGAAAAGCGTAGAAAAATTACACAATGAAAATAACTATCCGCATGTATCCACGAGTATACGCGGCGGAAATAGAGGCGTTCTTGTATTTCAATCTGCTCTCTGTTCGCAGTTTAGTTTTGACCCAAATCTGCTCTGATAAGCGTTATTTTTTTTATTGGAACGCACCAAATGTATTCCACGGAAAGAATCGGATGTACTTGGTAATTAAAAAAATCCACTGGCAGTGGACGGTCACAAATAGTAGAATGCACGGATGAGCAGGTCTGCATTCAAGAATGCATAGCTGAGCAGATTTGCATTCAAGAACGTACCCTTAGATCGAGTGTATGTTACCACCGTCGGTAACGAAAATTGTAACAAACGCCTTCTTGAGATCACGGACGTTTGAGGACAAAAAAAATGGTCGTTCACCGGAGAATTTACGCACAGCGAAGGACTATTTTCTTTTCCTTACCGACCGAGCGCGGGTCGGATGGGCCGAAGGGTCCATCAGGGAAACGAAGGAGATTCGCATTTTTGCAGTTTACTGAGGAACGTGAGACCCCAGGTGGTAAGAACGGCTTGCCAGATAGCCGAGGAACTATTCAAAACTATGCAATGCACGCTGAAACCCGAGTTCGATGAGCTCGTTTCTGGATTGCTTCAAAAAACGGCCTACACTAACAGAGCGGTCAGGCAGGATGCTAACAGGGCTCTGGACACCATGGTCGTTTACATTCCGCCGCAGGATTGCATTCGCGTTATGTCTACCAATAGCGGTGCCGGGTGGGTATCAAAGACGCGATTGGTTAATCTAGATAGTATCGAAAAACAAAAAGATTTCCTATTCCCAGCCACAAAAACGCGATAGTTCGTACAACGGTCAGCAGACTGCTGTACAACATAGTCTGCACGATGGGAGTCCAGACCTTCTTAACTACCGCGAATCTAAGAGATGCGAGAAGGCGGGCTTTCGTAATGTGCATACAATTTTTGAACGACCCGTGTACCGAGACGAGGTGATTATTAAATCGCGCTCAAAAATAATGTAACTCGAGATTTACGCCCCGCCCCCTTCCTCCTTTTTTTTATCCAGGAGCAACGGAAGAAGTTTGATGCAACTACTGATGAGACACGGAGGGTTCGACGCCGTTTTAAGTCAGAACGTCGAACGAGGGTTGATAAAGAAAATAGAGAAACAGCTCGTGTCGTTGAAATACGAGAGCAAAAGCGTCAGCTGCGTCGCACCTTAATGCGCATACAACGCAAAGCTTGGTCGTTCGTAAACGAGACTCTAAAAACCTGCTTCGATTACTAATTTCCGTTCGATGATTTTACGCGTCAAGTTTCGTATACATTCGTCGTGTTGTAAAATAAAATAAGTAAAGAGAAAGAGCCACAAGTATCCTATATTGGGAAAGTTTGTCTCGCTATTGGACGTTCACGTCACGTGACTCCAAGCGCATAGACAATTTTGAAAAGAAAACAGGATCGCGAGTTTCTTAGTGATAAATGGATAAAACATTTCAAAAAGGACTCACCCGTGTTCTTTTCTCCGGAGGTGAGCAGCATTTTCTGTTGAGAAAGGATCAAAGGGCCATCGTAACACTCAAGAAACTTCCTCTTTTCTCGATTTGAGCACTCGAGGAACGAAAAATCGTCGAAACATTTGCACCGGCGGTCGAGAAATTGTCGGGACGAGAGGAAATGCAAATTTGTGCTCGGCCTCCGGATCTCACAATGGCGACTTTGACCATAATACGGCAACGTATTATTTAAGATTGCGTTTAATTTATGAAGATTTCCAGAGGCTGGACCTACAGTTTTTAAGGTGGGTTCCACCTCAATCGGGCAAACGCGAAAAGACACGAGACGAGACAAGACTGGCAGCCGGCGTGCGCCGCCCAACGTGTCGGTGCACGTTTCCCGCGGCCTTGAAGGAGAGGGGCAGTCGGCCTGTCATGCCTGAGAAGAGTGGGGGAAGCCTGCAGACACACTCTACGAGGTTATCAAATTTTTCTACGGCACATTAGCCAAACAATCTGTTCCTGTAAATAAAAATAAATCGATCATCGCCAAGCGTCGAGCTGCACGAGAATTATATTTTTTTGATATGTTTTCCACGAGATACTAAAAGTCGTTCCAATACTGGCGGGCTATTGCCGATAAACTAAGGTATGGTCCGAGGTTAATCGATCGCCTGATTCTTTACCGGAAGCTTACGAAATAAAAATAAACAATTTCTTTTATTTCTATTTTTTTATATAAGGCGAGGAAATTTTACCAGTTTAAAAGGAGACTCGACTTTCACAAATTTATGTTATGTCAGACATGTTTTTTGATGCGGATTATATAAGTCTATACTTCCTTTCTGTAAATATTAATATTAATAATAATTATAATAATAAAATTATTTTTTATCTTTCACGTCAAGACAGGATGATCCGGTACACAGAATTTCAAGCGGTCGTGCTTGCGGGAGGGAAGGGCTCTCGCATGACGGAGCTCACAGCTGGAAAGCCAAAATGTCTTCTTCCCATAGGGAACATGCCAATGATCTGGTATCCTCTGAAGCTTTTGGAGCGTGCCGGTTTCACCGAAGCTATTGTCATAGTAACAGAGAACATAAGGAACGACGTAGCAGCGTCCTTAGAGAAATTGGGACTGTGTATAAAGTGGGAACTGGTAGGCATACCGGGAGGGGAAGAACTGGGCACGGCGGATTCCATAAGATCAATCTACGAAAAGATTCATCACGACTTGGTGATCGTGTCTTGCGATCTCATCGCCGACATAGACATATCGAAACTGGTGGATTCCTACAGGAAGAACAACGCCAGTGTAAGCGCTCTCATGCTTCCAGTGCCAAAGATTCCTGCGGATTTTGTGACTCCGGGGCCCAAGAGCAAGCAGAGACCCGAGACTGATCTCATAGGAATCGACAACAGGACCAATCGTCTTGTTTTTCTGGCGTCGGCGTCGGATTTTGAGGAAACTATAAATCTGTCTCGAAAGCTTCTCAGCAAGCACAACAGCTTCACCATACACTCCAAACTGTTGGACGCTCACTTGTACATAATAAACAAATGGGTACTGGATTTTTTGGTACACAACAAGTGAGTACAATGTTATGGTGAATTGGAGGAAAAACGGTGGAACAGTAAATAGTAATTCCATCTCCATTATCCTCGGGCCTGAAGCTCCTAATTCGAGCGAAACTTTTTTCCTGTTTTCGTATGATTTGTTAGCATTTTTATGGAGATAAGCCTTGTTCTGTTCTGTAAAAACGAAGTCAGCCACACGGGTTGTTGAAGCCTTATCTCCGTGAATTTTTTATTTGCGTCGTTCGATATTTTTAATAATAACTTTTAATTATCGGCTGCTCGGTGACGGATCGTTAAAGAAATCTAAAACATGTATGTTTCAGTTTACAAGTATATGAAAGCAGGAAAAAAGTTTTGCTCCAATTGGAAGGGGTCGGGCCCGAGGATGGCCGAATTGGGATGAAATGCCCCATATAAATGATCTTTCAACTTTCGATTCAGGAACCTGAGTACTCTGAAGGGCGAGCTTTTGCCATACGTCGTCGGAAAGCAACTGTCCCGACCGCCGAAACAGTCGACGAACGATAAGAACACATCTATAGTGAAGCTGGACATGAGAGAGGATATATTTCGATTCGCGGTCGAAAGACCGCTCGCCGAGCTCATCAGAAATATGTCGGCGTTCAACGATCACAATACCGATATGGAGGGAGCCTACCACGGCGATCCGATAAGATGTTACGCTCACACGATAAACGGCAAATTCGGCCTTCGAGCTAATACCGTACAGATGTACGCCCTCGCTAATAGAATGGTGAATAGACGTTTCTGTTCGAATTACGAATTGATTCTTGAAAGACCCTGAAGACATCTGCACGAGACTAAATTTCTTTCAAGTTACAATAAATTTCGCTGGGGAAGTTAACTTGTCGAATAAAATTTTACAAGGGAACAATTTGTTTAATCTTCCTAAAGTGCACCGATAGAGACTTGCCGAAGATTAAATTTGATGTCATGCAGATATCTTCAGGGTTGTGTTCCTGATCGCTCGATGTATCGTAACAATACATCCGTTCTGTTTTCGATGCAGTTACCCGAGCTCTGGGTTTCCGAGGAAGTGGGCGAGGGACAACCGCTGCCCTCGCAAATATCGTCGAGCGCCGTTGTCAAAAGCACTCAAGTACAAAGCTGCCGGATCGACGAGGGTGCGTTCGTCGATGAAAAAACTTCGCTCAGACAGAGCTACATCGGACCGTCGACGTCGATAGAGACCAAGACGCGAATATCTGACAGCGTGATTATGGGAAACGTGACGATAGGACAGAGGTACGCAGAAATCACGAAAGCGAGGCGATCGCCGATCTATCGATTGATCGGGCCGCGCTTTATTGACGCTCCGTGCCGTCTGCGATCTCGTATACCTACTCGATGTAATTTGAGGAGGTTGGAGCGTTTGACGGTAGTCAAATGAGTGCTGCATTTTTTAAGTCGTTTATACACACTTTTGTGAAGGAATTTGGCCGATCGATTGACAAAAGGCTGTCATTTTTAGACAAAAATTACTATTGATTATTTAGACAAAACTTACTATTGATTATTTAGACAGTGAATTCGTAGAGCATCTTTCAATGAAAAGTATGCGCCTTGATACATCAAAAACGAGTAAAAATTACGGATTGTTCTTCGAAAAAACTGAACGAATATGTACCTTTTCGAAAATTAGCACAAACCAGTTAATATTTTTGCAAATCCATTACAGTTAATGTTTTTTCAATCTTAAGGACATCCGCTGTAATGCAAATAATCTTCCACTACAATCAACAAATGCCTAAAAGTTCGTATAAACGGCTTTAAAAATGTAGCACTCATTGGGCTTGTGTGAAGCGTTCAAACCTCCTTAACTGATACTTTATCTTACCGAGATTTTTTTTCACCGTGCAGATCCGTCATTACGAATTGCATATTGTGCAACGGCTGCGTAATCGAGGAAGGAACCGAGCTGAAGGATTGCCTGGTAGGAGCTCAGCACGTAGTCGGCGCGGACAGTCGTCACTCCCGAGAGGTTCTCACCGATGCCGATAGACTTATGGAGATTTGATTCGAAATACAATAAAGACGTATATTCTTACGCAAACTTTGTACTCTCTTTCATATCCGTTACCCACCGTTCGTTTACCGTTGACCGACATCGCAGCTCGTAATTTCAAAAAAATATTGGTTATTCTCGAGCCAATCCAAATAATTTCCCGGCCGTCCTCCCCACTCCTCGCCGAACCGGATATCACGTGACGCACCAACCGCTGTTTCCGCCTTCGCTCTCGTCGCTGTTTCACGAGCGACCTCTGTCGCCTCTTTTCCAAGTGCTCTTTCGTGCAAAATGGTGAGTCCGGAATGATCCTTCGTTAAATCCGTTTTTATCTACGCAATCCTTAATTCTCGAGTCCCTTTGTCGTTTCCAAAATAATTCTCGAGTTTTTCGCTACACGCAAAATCCCGTAGTTAACGCACTCGCGAATTATACCGCGAAGAACTCCGCTGTGAAAACTCACGGTGGTCTCGAAGGTTATGCATCGCCAGTGTTTACGTGTTACCGTCACGTTGCGCTAATGGAATTTAGTTAACGTCACCGACCCGATAAAGTATTACACTGTTCGAAGCAACGAACGTGAATTTCGATATTTTGTGTGTTGAAAAAATCTTTTTTTTTACGAACCAACATTTGCGTACGACCAACATACGCGTATAAATCGTGCAGACAACCCGGTGTCCGATACGCCGATGAGGCATGCTTTCGATTATGCGAATATGATTTTTGACGAAAACATTTTTCAATTTACAGACGAAGGGTACGTCGAGCTTTGGTAAGCGGCGCAACAAGACCCACACGCTCTGCAGGCGGTGTGGTCGCAGCTCCTACCACATTCAGAAGTCTCAATGTGCGCAGTGCGGGTATCCCGCTAAGACTATGCGTTCCTGTAAGTACAAAGAATGAAATCCAACAAAGAGAGTGCTTCGGACAAGCTTGTGTACTTTGGGACAAAGTAGTATATTATGCTACAAGGGGGGGAAGTGCGCCATTTTTGCCAAGTATAAAGTTTGCTGCCGGAGCAAAACGCAGACTGAAATCACACAAAGGAAAACACTCCCTCCCATGTAGCATACGATATATTGTCATTGACTTCGTTCAAATAACATTCCTTGCGTTGCAATATTATCGTATTCATCAATGATCATTACTTACCCGGATTAATAGGACTTCATGAGGGAGTAAACGAAACAATTAAAACAATGGAGTAATGAAACAATATTGCGCATGGACACATGTTAATAATGGTCATTGGTCAATAATAGGCTCTTTTCCACACATATTGTACACAAGGAATGTGGTTATTTTAGCAAAGTCCAGGAAAGAATAAAGTCCATGAAACAGACAAAAAAAAACATGTGTCCAAAACGCTTGTTTCTTTAGTCAAAGGAAATAAAATACAGCTGTAGTTTATTTCCTATCTGCTGCGAATGCCTGGGACTAATTTATTTTTATTTTCATAAAACTATCCAGACAACTGGTCCATCAAGGCTAAGAGGAGGAAAACTACCGGAACTGGCCGTATGCGTCATCTGAAGATCGTGCGCCGCAAGTTCAAGTGAGTTGTCTCTTTTTTTCTCTCTGTTATCAATTATTTCGGTTTTATCTTTAGAAAAAAAAAAAAAAAAAAAAAAAACTGTAACTGAATGTATTTGATTTATCATTGCAGGAACGGATTCAGGGAAGGTCTGCCGAAACCCAAAGCCGTTGCCGCAAAGTAAATACTTTAAATCCGTTTTTCCTATGGACTGTATCGCTCATAGCTTCGAATAAAGATCCCGAAGTTTCATAACGTTATTTCACCTTTTATTTCGTGAGTATGGGAATTTCGTTGTTTGAGGGTCAAAAAAAAATGCCTAATCGGCATCGTATGCATTTTCGCGACTGCGCGGCGTCAGCGAGCTGAATGGGCATTCGAGGCGGCGTGGCGGGAGAATGAACGGAAAGCGCCGATCGCTGCCGCAAGTAATCATGGACTGTTTCTTTCATAGCTTCGAATAAAGATCTCGAAGCTTCGTAACATTGTTTGGCCTCTCATTTCGTGAGCATTGGAATTACCTTGTTTGGTATTATAAAAAAAGTTCCGACTGATCGGTATCGTTGTATGCGTTTCCGCAACCGCGCGACGGCGCGGCGTCGTCCGCGAGCTGAATGGGAACGTTCGAGGCGGCGGGACGGGGAGTAGAAATGGAAAACGCCGATTGCAGCGAGTAGCGTCGCCGACGCTCGGTATTTGACTAACAAGCTCACGCTGTTTGCACGTTTGTTCGTCGAGACGTTTTTGCTGATAAAAATAGGTGAAAGAACTCATCGTCGCGCGGCGTCGAGCGAGAATTTCGTTCGAGTGCGCAAACTCGTGAGTTCCCTTTGACACGATAGACCGGCGAGGCGCGTCTATTTATCGCCATTCGCCTGTTGACGAAGTGTCAGTCAGTCACGTACCGCTTTGGAGTGACGATGGGAGCAACGAGAGGCTGCAGGATAACGTCTCACTGAGGGTTCAATCCAGAGCCGGAGAGTCACGAGACAGAGTGAACTCGGTGGGCTATTATAGAGGATCGGATAAATTTATCCGTCCTGCTGAAAAGACCACGGAATAACAAGGAAAGTGGGTGGAACGTTATGCCACGAAAAGTTCAACCAACATTCCGTCTCCACAAGCACCAGAAAATTAAGTTTCGCGCCGATCAGGACTCTATAAAGTAGTCCCACAAGTCTGCACACTCAACGCTCGATCGAGTTTGGGCCAGTGAGGGAGAAGAAAAAACAAATCGAATCGATCGTTGAAACTCCCGACAGGAAGCGAGAGGCACAACGAGATTCGCGGGCGGAAGGGTTGAAACCCGAAGAGTCGGCGAACGGTACCGAGACCATTATATTCTGAAAGATAGAGTTTTGTCCAAGGTACACCATGAGGTTACCGTTGAATTATTAGATCTCGGCCGAGTCAGACCGCGGTTGCTTCTTCGAAGCTCTGTCTGTTGCTGAAACGCAAATAGATCGTCAACTTTGGCATTCTAAAGATTACGAAAAGGAAACGATAATAAGGGTCTTAATAAATGGGAATGCTGCGGAAATTGTTTGGTAAGTTTGTAAATCTAAACTGTTAACATTTTTTTTGAGAAATCTATGTAAGAAAATTGGCGAAAATTGATTGATCGGTGCATCAAATACGACTAGAAAATCTATACCCGATATATCGCTTAACAATCTTTAAAAGAAATTAAAAATGAAAAATGGGTGGTAAATAAAAAAACTTATACTTTATGCACTCATGTTTTTTTTATCCCTCTTCTCGAAAGTTATTTCGTGTTTCACTAATAACAGATAACAAGTTCGGCCTTGTCAAAGTTTTAGGGATATCAATGTACGAAACTGGAGCAAAATTGATTGCTCGATATATCAAACACGACTAAAAATTCTGTGTCAAATATATCGCTCATCAATCTTTAAAAAAAAAATTAATTCGCGTGACGTATATAAAGTTAAAAAAAAAGAAAATTATCTTTTACGCACTCATATTTCTTTATCCCTATACTTGAAAGTTATTTCGCTTATTCAACGAGCCGTAATTACGGAGATTCCGCTTACAATAGATAACAAACTTTCCCCAGTAAACATTTTAAGGATATCAATGTGCGAGATTGGAGCAAAATTGATTGATCAGTGCATTAAAAGTGATCTGAAAATTTCTATCTAATAAATCGCTTATCAATCTGTAAAAAAAAATCACGTAAATATATACATGATGAAAAGAAAAAAAAAATCTTTTGCGCATACATATTTCTTTATTCCTGTACTTGAAAGTAATTTTGTCCATTCAATGAGCTTTGATTATGAAAATTCGCCTAATAGTAGATAACAAGCTTCGGGCCGCCAGCCAACAGCGTGAAACAATAGTATATCGCCTCACGCCGTGCGAATCTATCAGCGCTCTTTACGCAACGACTACTTTCGTATTCACAGGTAAATACCTGCTCGTCACGAACACGCTGAGCTGCGGTGTGATGATGGGTTTCGGGGACGTCCTACAGCAGCGAGGTGATCACTGGAAGCGTCACAGTCTCTCGAGATACTTCGATTCGGACAAGGAAGACTCCAGATCGGACGATACCAAAATTAAGGTCTCGCTGGTTTCCGCGACTCACAATCTTGACGAGAACAACGTCGTTTTGCGAAGACACATAAGCCTGCTGACCGACATCGAGGAGGAGGACACGAGCTACGCCCACAATTTCGTACGGACGAAAAACATGATCGCCGTTGGCCTCGTGCAGGGACCTTTTCATCATTACTTCTACGCGATACTTGACAGATTTCTGCCCGGAAGAAACACCAGCTCGGTCGTCAAGAAAACCTTCATTGACCAGCTTGTCGCCAGTCCCACTTGTCTCGGTATATTCTTTTTCGGTCTCGGGACACTCGAGCAGAGGAAGGTCGAGGACATTAGCGGCGAGGTCAAACTCAAGTTCCTCAACACTTACAAAGTACGAATAACACATTAGCTTCCCGTTTCTATTCCTGTTGAAACAATAATGGATTTTTCTTTCCCCATGAGCGTTTCCATGTTTTATCCGGCGATTTGCCGCAGGTCGAACAGTAAATTGGCTCTCCTGTTCGAAGATCATAACATCGTTGAAAAATATTCTATAAAAAATAAATAATTGATTTGTCTTCCCCTGCGACCGTTTCGATGTTACAACTGGTGATTCCTCGCAGGTCAAACAGAAAATTAGATTCCCTGTTACTTTTCCTGTTTGAGGATGAATACTGTTCAAAAATATTCTATAAAAAAAGAAAATTTCCGTATTTTTTTCCGCACTAGTGCGAGAAAGTAAACTTTGCCGCACTAGTGCGGGAAAAAAACTAGAAAAACCGGTTGGTGACACGGGCGAGAAAAAGCAATCTCTCTCGCACTCGTAACGAAAATAACTGTTTTCTTTCACCACGACTGTTTCGACATTTTATCCGGTGATTTGTTGCAGTTCGAACAGTAAATTAGCTTTCCTGTGCGAAGATGAAAACGGAATATTGTTGAAAAATAATCTAAAAAAAATATTGATTGTTCTTTCCCCACCGTTTCGATGTTTTTAAGCCGTGAATTTATCACAGATCGACTGCTGTTTCTGGCCACCGACGCAATTCGTAAATTTCCTCTTCGTGCCGGTGCAATATCGCGTTGTCTACATAAACCTGATGACCATGTTCTACGACATGTTTCTCTCCTACATGAAATACGTGAGTATCGATCACCGACAACGATTTCTCGAATTTTACTTCTTTATTTCCGACTCACAACTTTTTTTTCTTTTGTCGTTCTCCGATTCAGGATGCCGAGTGAGAATCGACGGAGCCAGCGAACACGAGTTCATCGACCCGACCTATTCCAAGGGCGGGGAAACCATACATATTTTATAACGAAGCTACTATTTACCATTAAGTCTTTTATACATATCCACTGTACAATGTAAATTCCAAAGAAAAAAAAATGGCTACAATAAATACCCAAGTATTGACAAAAAAAATCTACTTAATCACTTCGCGCCGATCCATAGTAATATTCCGTTACGAAGTGAATTTCGTAACGTAAATATTTGCCCGAGTAAAAGTTGCCGTCTCCAAAGATAAGGATCGAAAAGGATACATTAAGTCACGATCGAAAGAGAATCGGACATGCGCAGTCGCGTGATCCACTACAATAACGAATCTGAGCGCATGCGCGCGCCTGTTCTTTTGTTTTAGAGAACAATATTTGTCAACTTGTTTGTCGATCGATCGTGAAAAGAAAAGTTGAGACGCCTTCGATCGCGTCGCCAGACAACAGGAAGACCTTATAGTGAAAAAAACGCATATCAGTGTATTCGAGCCACTGAAGCGTAGGACACATATCCGTGTTGCCACGTTAATCGAAGTACTGTTTATTTGCTCGTTCCTGCGCGCAGGCCGGGGAGCGAAAGAGATCTTTTGTTTGGCGTTGTGGCGACGGAGTCGTTGATTAAAAAAATTCCGCATATCCCGGCGGTCGCCAACGAACAAACAAACGGGCCGCTGTTGTGTTGACACGCGGCGCGATACCCGTAAACACAAACAATAAATTAAAATTAAACATTGCGCAACGTCAATCCAGCGACGGGTAGACGCTCGTCGCGCCAATGATTTTATCGCGATAAGTCGTGTCGAGCAGGCGCCGCTGCGATCGTCCCATCGCATCGATCGTAAACCGATTCCTTAGGCGAATGTGTACAGCCCGCGCTTGTTTGGTTATTTTACCAATACGTAAGCAAAACGGTGTCTCTCCGAGCGCGGTATCGCGACCGGGGATCGTTCTTCTACCCCATTCCCTAACTCACCTATACCAACAAATTGTCGCGATAGACGTTATCGTCTGATGCATCAGTTGCACGTTGCAAAGTTCGCTAATCTGTGAACCCATCGGAATTTTTTTCATTTACTCGCGTATGCACGCTTTGTATACACGCCGTCTGGTCCCTCATCTGCACGCGTATGTCACGTGGCTCGAAGACATCGTTTCGTTGCGTCCCGTCGAGACGCGATGTCGAATTTCTCATCGAGGTGGCATCGTCTGTGGCCGCCTTTGTCGGTTACTTTAGGCCCCGCTTTCAGTTGAGGCTGAAGATCAACATAACCTCAAAAGATTCCGAACGCGTGTTTCTCTGAAATGTTTTTATAATAGCAATTTTCGTAACGAATACAGGAGAAGTACTACTCCGTACCTGCTGATTTTGGCGTTGTACAATCAGCGTGCGTGAAGTACGAGTAGCGTGCGTAAAGTACGAGAAGCGTGCCCAAAGTATGAGAAGCGTGCCCAAAGTATGAGAAGCGTGCGTAAAGTTCGGGAAGCGTGCGTGCAGCACGAGAAGCGTGCGTAAAGTAAAATCGGCCCGATGCGCGCATGCGCCGGATATTTATAGCACACTTGGCTGTAAAGCGCCACTTCTGCCACTCTCGGCATGCTCGAAAAATAGTACTTTTCATACATAAGTTACATAAAATAAACTACGAATTGCAGGGCTCACTGCGTATTTGATTAACGCAGGTGAGCTTCGCAATTCGTCTTTCATTTTATAGCATCGTTTCGGCGAAAAATGGATTCAACATTTTTACTCTGTCTTTCTCGCACTCATACGTGTTGACCCTCCCCTTAAATGAACACCCCGCTGCTCCGACGCAAAGTTCTATCCCCACGAATTCAAACCGGTCGTCAGTGCGCATGCGTAGTCATCATTGTAATTAAAAACACCAAACCGGTAGCGCCTCTGAGTGACCGTTGGATTTTTGGAAAGAAATGGTGCGCAGTCGCTTTTGTAACAATGGAAAAAAGGCAAATTGGGAGCGCCTCAGTATGGCTTGGAGAACCTTGTCCGAAGGGACGCTTCCGGTCACGAGTCGTTACAGCTTAACGTGATGTAAAGTATAATTTATGATTCCATCGGTCTTTTTCTTGTACTCACGTATGCACGCTGTCCGTTTCTTCCGCTGCACGAGTATGTCAACTGTTTCGAAGACATCGTTTCGGTCGGCCCAATGTTAAATTTTTCATCAATACGGCGTCGTGTACTGCCTCTTAATTCCGCCGGTTATTTCAAGCCCCGCGTTAATCGGAACTTAGGGGTCTCGGACCCAAAGTTCTACCCCCACTCCACGCACCGAAGTTCACTCGGAGAGGCCCTCGATTCGATGTTTTTCGTTGCCACGACGACCGCGCATGAGCACTGCCATTGTTTGGCAATAATCCATACAACAGTGGCCATGGTGCAGTCGTCATGGCAACGAAAAACACCGAACCGAAAGCTCCTCCCATTGTTCGTTAGATTTAGGAATGCACAGTGCGCATGCGCAGTTTTTTCAATAATAACGGAAAATCGCCAAATCTGGAGCGTCTGACGACTCGATACGGTTTAAAGTAATCTAACGTCGCATGTTACACAAGAAAGTTTGTGCACTGATAAAGCAGCATTGTTCGAAGGATGTGCGATGCAGGATGATAATGCTTTACACGATACATATTTGAAAAGAAACAAACAGGCGTTTATTCACAAGAGGCGGGTGTTAGCTACATTATTTCATTCGGTTTTGCTTTATAATAGTTTCTTTATACTCTTAAACGTTTGTTTATCATAATATAAACCGGGTCGGTCCGACTACGCATACGAATGGGCGTGTACAGTGGTGGCGGGTGCATATTCAAAGTAAGTTTTTCTCTCCACTTTTTTTATCTTTTATCTTTTATTTTCTCATTATTTCTCTTTCACTCCCCGTTCACAACATTCAACGCGCTCAATGTTATCAACGACGAGATCGATCGTCGGTGTTTTTCTCCCCCCCCTCCCTCCCTCCCTCGTATCGTGTTCATTTTCGGTACGTCCGACGTCGATTCACTTCAGCAATTTCTCTTTTTTGATGTATCTCGTTTCGCTCGACCACTGGGACTCGTCGTTCGACGGTCACTTTTTATTTTTATTGTTTTAATTAAAAAAGAATAATAATAATTTTCTTCATTATCTCCCTCTCGACATTTTTTAAAATATTATATTGTCGTCGTCATCATCCAATTATCTCGCGTCAGAATCGACGATAATATTCAGACGGAGCTTTCGGGAGGACAATTTTATTTCATTAAACGTCGACGATGAGAGAGAGAGTTAATGGAATCCGAACAATAATAATGATTATTACGATTCACAATATTTTCGATCGGATGAGAAGGACGAAATTTCGCGTGACGATAAAACCGGCAAAGCGGCTTTGTGAGACCCGCGCTTCATATGTATGTGTCTTCGTCCGGCGAGAGCTTCTCTCGCAGCTGGGCTCAACGGGAGGGTAGTGTAAAGGGTGCGAGGGCAGGCAATTACAGAGAGGTACGTTAATCTCGAAAGACTATAATTATCGATGAAGCATTCGTGATTTTTTTTTGTGCAGAACAACGTTATTTTTTATTTTAGTTTTTTCTTTTTTTTCATCTATCGTATCGGTAGTGTTATCTTTTTTTTCATAACCATTTACCTTTAGAGGGTTATTAAATGTCACAGTTAAATATAATAGGTTTCGTTACTAACGCTAGTATCATCGGTTATAACGGTTCTCAATCCCCCCCACCTTTGCCAATCTTCCTCGATCGCTTTTGCGTTATATATAGCTTTCATCCTTTTACACCTCGGATCCCCCTCCCCTCCCCCTCACTCTCACTCGCTCCTTATCGAGATCTTTCGGCTTTCTTTTATCTCTCGAAACACTGCTACAGCGATTTTTTTTTTTCAACACTTATTAAGAGACAGATAAGCTAATGCGCGCGCTGGTGTGTGTATGTCTGTATTTCTCTCTTCTCCGTGCATTTTTCTCGACGTCTCTCACTCTCTCTCTCCGTGTCTGCATTCGTTTTCGTAGCACATCATCTCCCTCCCCCCCCCCCCCCCCCACAGTTCTGTGTCATTGTGTTGTATTTTGTTATTTTTCTCATTCTCGTGCAACGGTGCGATTCATCCAACGTACTTCCTTAATAAACTATAAACGCGTACGTTTATTATTTCGATAGTATATTTACATGTTTTCGTCGCGAGATTTTCACATTTTCGATAACTTACATCGGCTACTTCCTCATCGCTTCTCGAGTCCCATTATCTCATACAATTTTTCTACTGTTCCGCTTTCCGTCTCGAGAACTCGAAACAGACTATTTTTTTTGTTAATTGGCTTTAGTTCAAAAATTTGTTTACCTGATGCAATTCTTTTATTTTACCTGATTCGATCTATTACCGTACGCGAACGCTTTCCCAATTTTCACTCGCTTACGCTATTAATATTTTTTTTCTCACAGGGTTTTTAATTATTGTTCGTACACGGTTTCTCGCATGTCTTCTACAGTTACCGTATAAGAAAGAATTTTTTGTAATTTTCTTGTTATTATTTTTTTTTATTTAGCTCTTGATCTCTATTCTCGTGCGACCGGAGAATGGAAGGAACGAAATTAAGGCGGCGTCGATACGAGTCAATTAATTTTGTCGGTGAGTGTTTTTTTTCTCTCTTTACGGGGAGGGACGGGTTTTTTTTCTCTTATTTCTCTTTTTTTTTGGTAATACAAACGGCGTTATTAATAATTGCGGATCTTACTATAATTTATGAGATGTATATGCGCGTGTATATCACCATTTCTTTTTTCTGCTATCGACTATACGCACACGCATACACACTGATTTGATAACTATAATACTATATCATATACAGGACGAGTATATATAATATAGCGGTGACGACTTTTTTTTTGCTTTTTTGTTTTTTTTTTTGTGTTTTTAGTACATCTATAGCCGGTACGAGGCGATCGCGACGTTCGCGTCCCCGATCGCACCTCGGGTATTTGTTATACAATTACAAATAGAATATTAATCCGCGCGACCCGAACGTCGCGTCATATTACAATATCTCCACGAGTATATATATATATATATATTTTTGCGTATATATTATATATATATATATAAATATGATAGATTTATCTACGTTAAAGTCATAGTAAAGGCGGGCGTTCAGCGTGTTCTTATTTACAATAGTGATTCTTTCATTAATTCTTAAATCTTCCTCTCTGGTCTACTTTCTTCCTCTTCGCTCGTTCTCTATGTCCTCATTTTTTTTAACTCTCCATTTCTAAGATATAATTCTTATAATTCGCTTAGTCATAATCCTATCGCACGTATATATCTTGTTTATCCAGTGTTTCGCAAAACAATTGTATCAATACAACCACTCGCTCTCTCTCTCTCGCTCTCTCTCTCGATAAATCGATAAATCGATCACCTTCTCGTTCAACGTTTCTCACCTACGTTCTCCTCAATCATATTCAATTAATCACTCACACAATTCTCATATCTCCTGCATATAACGCATTCTAGTACACAATATCCTAGGTCCGGTACGTCGTGTAAGTACCGTCGAACTGGGTCCCGCGCGTTTTTTTTTTGTTTTTCATTAGTTTTCTTTTTTTTTTTGTTTCGTTTTTGTTTCTCAACGATTTTCGACTCTCATTGTCTTGCCATTTGTCGTTTATCCCATTTATTCCCGCGTTGCGGATTCAACAGTATAAAAAAAAGTTGGAAACCCTCGCACGCTCCATCCGGTTTTTCGCGTCCTTCCGATTTTTTTGTTTTGTCACTGATATAGTTTGCGCCTGATTTTTCGATCTTAGGAACATTGTGGGACATCGCCGATCGCCTCCACGTTTTCGCCGCGGGGGCCGAGACAAAATAAAAACGTTGTTTTCGTTCGCCCTTTACGTACATCGCGCATGCGCGGTCTGTGAGGGTTTGAATCGTTTCAATGGTTCTCCGGTTTATTCATACTGCGTTCTGTGTTTAATTATATTTTCTCTCGTCGTTTCTTCGGTTTTTTTTATTTCCCCGGAAGTACATATAAGTTTAATCAATTATCATATATATATATCCGTATAACAATTAAGATATCAAACATCTTTTACCGACTCTAGCCCGACTCTCATCGCTTCACTTTTACTCTCTCGTTTAAAATGTCCACTTTTAATTTTTTTTCTTGTCATTTTACTTTTTTTTCCGTTTCTCCCCAATGTACGCGCGACAATCACCTATTCGTATCGCGCAGTCATCGACGTGATCGACTTACCGTCGGCGTGCCTGCACACATATACCCAAACCCCTCCGATATACGAGTCGATTAATAATATTACTTCGTAACGACTCTCATAGCCATTTTTTTTCTAATATTTGTCATATCACCTCTCGCTGCAAGCTCACATATTATTTTGGCATAAAAAATAAATTCCCTATTACCTACACGATTGTTATGTGTGTTATTATGAGTGTCTAATATCAGTTTTGTTTAATGTCTGTCACTCTGTGTGTGTGTGTGTATATGTGTGTCAGCGTGTTTGTTTCCTTTTGCAAATATTCAGAGGATGGCGAATTTTTTGCGTGTCTGTGTGTGTGTGTGTGTTATCGGCGTGTGTCTGTTAATATCGCTTGTACGAGATTCTAAACACTCGACGGACACCCGATTTTTAATCCCGAGTCGATATCGTCGTCACGATTGTTGGTATATTTTTTTTTCTTTTCAATTCTTTTACGTACGAATTTCTAAGCTCTCTCTCTATATCAGCTTCTCGAAGTTTCACACGTTCGACGGGTCCGAAGACTGTTTAATCTGATAGCGGACCTTCTCCCGATAGTCATCGAAATCGCCTTGGGAGAGCCGATCACAATAATCGCAGGTGCAGTCGTAGTGCGTCGTTATGTACAGCCCTCTATTCGTTCGTGGACTCGTCCCAAGTTCTCCCGTTAATTTATTCTACGGCTTCGAAGCTTCCAGCATCGGTTTGAAACGAAAGAAAAAAAAAATTATTATCGAAACATCAATAGTCGATGAGGACCGATGGAGTTATTGATTATCCTCTTGCCCTACTTTCTCCCGAGCTTTTTTTTCTCGCCCGTTCACACCCTCTCGCTCTGCTCTCTTTCTCTCAATAATTTCTCTTTTCATTATTTTCTTCGTGTACGAAAAATTCTCAGGAAACAACATGTTACAAACATCATCATTATAATATATCGACACACGTAAGCGTGGCCCTCGACGGGCCGTGGTAATAACGGAGAGCCCGTTCAGAGCGCGACGTCGCTTCAACGGCTCTCACGCGATAACCCGAGCGAATTATTTATTCGATTATTTTTAAATAAATTCGTCGTTCGCGACGACGCGTTTCACCCCCCTAATCCCTCGTAGCGTTTTTTTTTGCTCCCGTAGCGCGTTACATATTTACGTTCGCTATCGTTGCCTTATAATAACCGACGCCGCTCTCGGGGACCCCACGACGATCGTTAGATTAGGGGTTGCTCTCCCAACGGGCCAACTGGATGCGTCTCGTGTCCAGCGAGGGCGAGAGTAAGGATCGCAGGGACGCGCTCGGTTGTGAGCCATCGAAATACTTCAGTGTCAACGGTGACTGAAGATGCCTGTGTCTTATCACCTCTCGCTCGACAGGCAACGGCCAAAGTTCCTGAAAAATGAAATAAATAATATTAAGGAAAATCAAATAAAATCTATTCGATAGTAAAGTCGATGGAATAAATTCGAGTCCGCGCTTGAAAATTCGACCGTTGGAAAGTTTAGCGCTTGCGATGGATTACGTTTAAACCACTTTATGGGCTAAATTTTCTAATGGGCGAATTTTAGCTACTAGAATGGAATTTATCCATTATATGAGTTACATTTCCCAATGGTTGAATTTTAGCTCGCGGCATGGATCGACGCAATTCTATGGGCTAAAATCAATCGCTGGATAAATTGCATTCTGCGAATTAACATTCTACCGTTAGAAAATTTAGGCGCTTGCGATGGAATGCGTTTATTCCACTGTATGGGCTAAATTTTCTAATGGCTGATTTTTAGCTACTATAATGGAATTCATCCATTCCATGGATTAAATTTCCCAATGGCTGAATTTTAGGTCGCGGAATGGAATTGACTAAATTTTATGGGCTAAAATCAATTACCGGAAAAGGAAGCATTGGAAGGATAAAAAAATATTGTTTTCGACTATTGTAAATGTTCGCAAAGTTCTGGTAGTGGCGATAAAAGTCCGACAATTGTTTACCTGCAGCGAGAGAGCCTCGTCTCAGGATTCACCCTGCTTGTTTCTTCGTCCGGTGAGCGAACCGACCAAAGATTTAAGGGTTGCACCGAGTCCTCGGCCACTTGGGGTGCTCAGGCTGCTGGCGTTTCTAAACCCCTGTGGATGAGCGTCCAAACACTTCTGGTACCTCAACTGCACAACACAACGAAAACATCAAATTAATCATCCTCACAACGTTCATCGAATATTTATTCGTAATTAATTAACTTACTAAACAAATTTATTTGGTTACACAAATTGATTTATCTAAGCAAATTTAGTTATCTAAACGAATTTATTTATTCAAACAAATCAATGAATTTAAACCAATTCTAGTGAGGCCAAATTACCTTGCAGGCAGCCTCGATAGTTTTGCACAAAGCTCCGCTGCTCGGCTCGCAATTGAATATGTGCGCGATGAAGAGGTCTTGGGCAGTGTGCATTATGAAAGCGCATTGTTTGACATTGCTACCGATTCCCAGAAACGACAGATAACGAACTCGACATTCCGTTATGAGTTTGTCGTCCTGCAGAAATAAAAAAAAATTATTATTATTTATTTATTTGCAATCATTGATATTCGGTCGATAGAGTTGAATTTATAAAGAAACAATCGAGCGAGAGACTCGACGGAGACTGTGGTGACTCACGTTTGGCGTCAGAATGGAGATCATGCTGGGTGCAACGGCAACGTTTACGTTTCGCCACTGATTTATCGGTGTGTTTGTTACCGTGTGATCTATCGCGTCGTTCAGCACTTCCATACCCGTCGCTGCGGTAACTTGCATCGAGCCGAGATACTGAGCTCGGAGAACTTTCTTCGGTTCCTCCATCGGAGTTGGGAATGATTGCGCTGCGATTAAAAGAATAACGATAAGTTGAAAATTGCACCACTTGACGGCGACTGCTTTCGGCGTTACAAGTTCACGGCGTCCGGGGCAGTTGAGACATTTTTTAATCAAGGATTTTGAAGGACGTAATAATAATAACAATGATTGCAATAATAATTTATAATATTTTCGATATTTAGATTTGTCGATTTATTACATCTTTCAATTATTTCAGTAATATTTACGATATTTCAAATATATTAACAATTATTAATTGAATATTTGAAAAATATTTTTTCCTACGAGGCGTTCGTACGTCCATCGTGAATTATCGACCAATCGCTCACAATTGCGACGGTAGAACTAAAGTTAAAAAATGAAATAAGCGATTTCGTGAAACAAACAAAAAAAAGCTTCTTCTTTCAGGAAGCAATTGAAAAAAAAATCAAGGACTTTTCCAGGCCCCCGAGAATTAAATGACTGCCGTACATCGTGAATTAGTAAATTAAAATAGTGAGGAAAAAAAATCTTTTTTTTTACTCACTGACTAGTGGCTGGCCGTTTCTGTGAAAGCGTCGATGCTCCGTCGGTAAATTCGTCGGTCTCGTCGCGAGGCTCGTTCTACCGTTAATGTCGATGGGCTTCGCTAAATTTTGATGGAGCGATCGCTCGATCATAATCTTTTTGCATATATCGCGAAGGGTGTTCGCGATCGTGCGGGCCGGTATGTCGCATCGGAACACGTGACACATGTGCTTCCTGGTCGATCGGTCTCTCGCCACGTATGCGAAGTCCCTGCGTTAAATGTCAGGATAGAGAATGAATTAGTAACGATATCGAATTCCGGATAAATCAAGCGGCGAAATTTCTTTCGTTCACTTTTTTTCGTGTGTAAGATCTCCTCTCGCTATTTATAGTTCTATAAATAAATTTTAATTTTTGTTCTTTAATTAAATTTCTTTTTCCATGCATCGTGCGGGCTGTGGGAAATTACCTCTCGCTGTTGGGTCCGAGTGTAAAGAGATAGCATACATGGAAGAACACACCAATATTAATATATCGTAATATCTTCGAAAAAAAATGTGTAATAATTATTTACTCACCGTCCGTGATCTCTTCCGACTCCCCATACCCTGAGTGTGTGAATTGGCTGAGTATTGAGGACGGTCAGATTTTCAGGATCGATGAGCTTCAGAGCACCCTCGTCCAGATCCATAAAAAGGTCCTTACCCTGCATTTCGAATAATGTGATTGAATAATTCAAGTGAATTTAATCATTTGAATAAAAAAATTGCTTTTAAACTTCATCTATGTGAATACAAAATAGTACATTACGATACTAGTGCGAAAAAACTTTTTCTGCGAGTGGGAATTTGTACCATGAGTCAAAGGCAATTGTTGCAATCACACGAGTTCGTAAACAATTTTAGTTCACAAAGTGTGAAATAAATGTAAAAAATGAAAACATTTTTTACCTACATCGACGACATTTAAAAACGGATTAAATTTTTTTTTTATTCATACTCACATCGCCCCATCGGCCGACGACGTCAAGAAGATCGTTTCTGCCGAGGGAAAGATCCACGATACACTTGTTAACGGCTTTGCTGCTTCTCTCTGGGGTCAGATCGTCCTCGGCGATCTCAGTCCAGCCGAGAGATCGCACGGCGAATCTTATAGGCTTGTCCCTTCCTTCGGAGTCTGCTCGAGCCGGATAACTTCTCCTCCTTTCGTTGCAACATTTTCATTAAATTGAATCTCGATAATCGATAGAAAAAATTGAGGCAAAATGGGACTCGTTCTGATAAAATGTTGTAAAAGAAAAAGAAAGTAATAGTAAAATGGAATATAATAAAGGTTCGAAAGTTTTGAAATTCTTACTCGATTTTTAACTTCGTCCCACTGTTCTCTGTATAAAATTCACTGTGCAATCAAGAACGATTAACTCACTTGAGTGCAAGTTCCTCCTTTCTCTTGTTCTCCAAATCCTGATCGAGCGCCGAGCTCGTGTTGCTTCGTGTAACGGTGTTGACGATACCGCCAAGTGCGTGAAAATTGTTGATCTGCGTATTCGAATGATAAAAAAAATTAATTCCCGAGTAGGTCACAGTTATCACGTCGGTAAAACAGTTTAAAAAAAATGCATCTCCCTCCTCTCAAGCATACAATTTTTGAAAATATAAAGGTAAATCGGCTTGGGTTTGAGACTGTTAAACACTTTTCTGCCGACCCAACCCGACCCGCGCTCGGTCGGTAACAAAGAACTGCAATCGACTTTTTTCTACGTCTCCCGGCACTCTCCTTCAAAAGAAGAGTTTCATCGAGAGCCTCTTCGATATCAGCTCCCATGAGCTTTTCTTTTCACTAACCCTGAGGCAAGAGCTATCATTGCTTTGGACATAAAGTAGGAAATTGAGTTATTTTGAGGAAGTCCAACTCTAAACCAACTTTCTATCCGTCGCACAATGGTCGGCATTACGATTGGTTTAGAGACATCAACCAAATAGCTACCTCCAGAAGGTTGGAATAAGAGTCGGTTAGACGCACCAATCAACCGGTTGACTTGGAGTAGACTTTTAGAAAACAACCCAAATCCAACCTTGAGGCAGAGCTATCGGTGATCTGGACATAAAGTCGGAAATTTGCTTATTTTGGGAAAGTCCAACTGTAACCCAACTTCCTATCCATCACATAATAGTTGGTATAACGGTTGGTTTTGAGACATCAACCAAATAGCTATCTCCAGAAGGTTGGAATAAGAGTCGGTTAGGCGCACCAATCAACCGGTTGACTTGGAGTTGGACATTTTTACAAAACAACCCAAATCCAACCCAAAGTTTTACGATTGGTTGACCGCCCTAACTCGCATGCTCCTGAATTCTAACGGGAAATTGGCTGGATCGATGGGTGGGAGAGGACGAGTGCGGAATGATACTGCGAGCCCAACCCAAATCCAACCCTGAGGCAAGAGCTATCGGTGATCTGGACATAAAGTCGGAAATTTGCTTATTTTGGGAAAGTCCAACGGTAACCCAACTTCCTATCCATCACATAATAGTTGATATAACGGTTGGTTTTGAGACATCAACCAAATAGCTATCTCCAGAAGGTTGGAATAAGAGTCGGTTAGGCGCACCAATCAACCGGTTGACTTGGAGTTGGACATTTTTACAAAACAACCCAAATCCAACCCAAAGTTTTACGATTGGTTGACCGCCCTAACTCGCATGCTCCTGAATCCTAACGGGAAATTGGCTGGATCGACAGGCGCAGTGACGCTTATAATCGATTCCCGATTACTCACACTGTCGTTATCCTTTACGAGACTGCGACGATTCTCGGTCTTCGGATTTAGCGGTGCCTCGGGTGGTTCCCTCTGTATGGTACCGCTCTTGATGTGCCAGTAGTACGGGCCGTCCTTGTCTGAAACAATATGAGCCCGAAAAGCGAGCGAGCGTGAACGTGTGTCTCTCGCACCTGTTGCGCTCAGGGGGCGCCCTTCCCCTTCACCCCTCCCCGCCCCCTTTTCGCTGTTATCTCGTTTGGCCGATAAATTATTCCGCGAGGATCCGCGCTTTGGACACCTCAGTCGCAGCCTCCCCTGTTGCAAACTATAAGCTCCCCCCTCCACCTTCAGCCCCCCCACCCCTTTCCGTTCTCCGGCGCTGTCGTTTTAATACGAAATTGAAACGATAACATGTAACCTTGACACTCCTGCGGTCGTTGAATATCATATGGGATTTTAAAGATTAAAATTAGAATTGAAATTTAAAAAAAATCTTTCGCAGCCTGCAAGCGATTTTTTTGTCAGTGCAGAAATGCAAAAATGGGGCGACTGGCTCGGTGCGTAAGGACAAAAACCAGAAATGGTCAAAAAAATAAATGAGGACTGGTAATTAAGCATCAAACGAGCCGAACCGCTATAAGCAGCTTTGAAAAAGGCTGACAATACACCCAGAATAAGAATTTATTTGACGGCCACCGTTTATTTTGTTTAAGTAAAATATTTATTGAATTTAAATAAATATTTATTCAAATTAAGTAAGTAGTTACTTAAATGAAATAGATATTTATTTAAATCAAATAAATATTTTACTTGAACGAAATAAAGGATGGCCGGCGAATAAATTATTTTTCTGGGTGTAACGGATAAAGTAAAAATTAAAATATTTAATTTCGCTTACCCTCGTGCTTCTCCCATCCTACTGGAAGATTCTCATCCTTGTCCTCCGGATCGATGCTGTTAGCGTCCAATCCAGCGGGCGTCTTTTCGGTCTGGTTCTGGACGATCGCGCTGCCCTTTTGGCTCTTCGGCTGCCTGCGCTTTACCGGAAGTGCGTAGAGCTCGCTGTTAAGACCACCCTCGACGTGCGGCACACCGCCCATGTCTGTTGTCTCGTTGTCCGCTTTTTCGCAGTAGCTGGAAATTAATTGAAAATGATCTGTTAATTTGTTTGTTTGCTTTCGTTTTGTTTGGTTGTTTTGTTTACGAAGCTCGCAAGCGAAGTCGATACTCTAGCCGCGTATACACAATATGTATTCTCGGTCCTCGATCGATCTATGATGGGTGGATCAGAAAGGGTAGGTCCGGAAACAAAATTTGTTCGACGGCTTCGAAGCAAATAAATGTTTGTTCGAATGCAATAAATATTTGCTTGAACAAAAAAAATATTCGTTTGTATAGAGTAAATGTTTGTTTGAATAAAATAAATATTCCTTTCAATAAAACAAATATTCGTTTCAATAAAATAAATATTTCTTTCAATAAAACAAATATTCGTTTCAAGAAAATAAATATTCTTTTCAATAAAATAAATATTCGTTCCAACAAACTAAATCCATCGGACAGATGATAAATTTCTTCATCCACCATAGATCACTCGAGGCTCACTTTCTTTAAGATCAATGCAAGCAACTTCGAACACTTGTTTTACATACACACTTTGGGCACAAAGATTAGCATAAAGTAGGTTATACCGACTCGATCTACTTGGTCTACCGTTACGCAGTTGCCCCGAGCCGGGGTAACAATTCCTCCCTCCCTCGGTGTCTTTTCCATGCAAATTTTTTCCTCCGCTCCCATATTCGATGTAATAATACAATGTGCGCGTCCATCCAACGACATGAAGGTTCAGGAGCCGGCGGAGAGGGAGCGAGAGGTGGAAGTCCGAGCTTAGGGATCGAAGCTCGAGCGCGTGCAGAGGCTGACCATGGTCATTCGATTCGAGAGCCGAAATGACCGATTGAATAGTAGGTAAGCGCGTTGCCGAATGGCAATAGTCCACTGCGCCCGTAAGCTTTTACTGCCCGCTAGTCACGAGACTCGCGGCCGAACGTAATCGCCGATAAACGGCCATGGAGAGAGACAGTTTCCTCCCAGAGGTATTTATATATGTATATGTTACATACACATATACATGTATTATATACCTAGTACCATATATATATATATATATATATATATATATATATATATATATATATATATATATATATATATATATATATATATATATATATGTATATGTATATGTATATATATCGATGGTTGGGAGAGGGCGAGTGCGGAATGACACTGCGAGAGCATAAGCCGCAAGGGCTGTCGGGAATGTTAACTTCGGGGAAGGGCGGGGGGGGGGGGGGGGTATTGAATTGTTCGCGGATACGATAGCCACGAATTCACACTGTGCATACAGCCTGCGCGAAAGTCAATACACCACGGAGAGTACCTGCTGTACAACAGTTAAAACTTTGCCGACTGTTTTCAGCCCCAACCACTACTCATAAAGCCGAGCTCGGCGATATACGAAGCCGTAAATTCATTGGGCGGCATGTAACTGGAAAAAAGGCGAGCTCCCGCGTCACTTCGTGTATATTGAATAAATTGTTGCATTAGACAGACGGCGGGTTTGTGGAAAAACGATAATATTGAAAATAACTGGTGAAGCCGAGCTCGGTGATGTCGAAAAGCTGTAAATTCATTGGGCGGAATTTTACTGAAAAAAAGAGCTTCGCGTCACTTCGAGTATTTTGAGTAAATTGTTCCATTATTAAACCGCCAAGTTTGTAGAAAAAAAATTGTTAAATAAAGGCGGTACAGCAAAGTGGCGTTTTGTTTAGCGAGAGGGTTAAGAAAAGAATTGAGTTAATTATTTAAACTAAAAAAAGATTTCGAGTCTCCTTAAAAACCATTGTAAAAAAAATATTGTATGAAATTTAAATGCACTGGTACTGGAAGTTTTTATGCATAAAGTGGTATATTTTATTACATGCACAATTTTGATGAAAAATAAAGGTACAGTATATTAAACACTTTAGAAACACTTTAATTTTAATAATTTGCCTTAATTGTACTATAAGAGTACTTTAAATCCGATAATGTACTTCAATTTCACGGAATGTCAATTCATTTTTATCATAATTTTACACTAAATTTAATGTACCAATTTTTGCATAATAACTTCCAGCCCGGTGCATTAAACTTACAATTTTTTTAAACAGCGTATCGCAGCGAGGAACACATTTTTCATCAGCGAAACGCCAAGTTTGTAGAAAAGAAGACTTAAAAATAACGACGGTGCGGCAAAGTGGCCTTTGTTTGACCGGAGCGTTAAAAAAGACCATGAATAAGCAATTAAAAATAAAAGAGGTTCCCGCGTTACGTTAAATGTCGGCGTCAAGGATAAATTTCACATTGGCGAAACGCCGAGTTCGCACAAGAAAAAAAAACAATAAAAACAATGTTCGAACCGAAGCGTAAAAAAAAAAAAAAAATTCGCGGCACCTGAAATACGCGCTATAGGATAAAGTTCGCATTAGCGAACCGTCAAGTTCGTGGAAATAATAATACTAAACAGGGTGCAGCAAAGTGGCGTTTGTTTGACCGGAGGAGTAAAAAGAAAAAACAAAGTTCCTTTCTCGGTAGAGGCGCGTTTCGAGCGTGGCGTAAGTAGTAAAGGTCCTCGCGCGGTCGGCCATGCATTCACGGTGCATCGTCCGTGGGCGTCGCGGGACACGGAGAGGCTGGCAAGCCGAGGTATTAAAAAAAAAAAAAAAAAAAAAAAAATGGGCCAAAGCAGCAGCGACGGCAATACAGAGCGGCGCACACACAGCGTTGTTCGGGAGTCCTTCAACTTCCCGAAAGTTTCGAGCGGTCTCGCTCAAGAGCATTCCGGGCGAAAGAGAGACTGGCCAGAGCTGGCGTTACGGAAGTAGCGTTGGGCCGTCACTATCGGCGCGTCGAAACAGACTCGCAGAGAAAGCGCCAAAAGGATCGAGAATCAAGGACAGAGACGGACACAACGGCAACAACGACATTGGGTACACTGGCAAAAAAAAAAATTAATAAAAATAAGAATCTTCACATAAATTTTTATAATGAATCTTTGATGTGTAACCTGGCGAATCAAATGAATTGTTTATAGACGGTATGGGTTGAAATTGATGCACCGTGTAATAAGGAAGGCTTTTTATAGATACACGTTTCGTAGACCTTTCAATCAATGTCAACTCGAATTTTCGTCAATTAAACTTCATAAGTTTCTGTATGAATTCTGACGGAATTTTTAAGAATCGGGATAGAGACGGACACGACGGCAACAACGAAAGTCAGTACAGTGGCAAAAAAAATTAAAATCTTCATATAAATTTTTCCAATGTACGAACCTTTAACGTGTAACCGGTCAATCAAATTAATTATTGATAACTGGCACGGGTTAAAACTGATGTACTGTGTAATAAGTAGGCCTTTTTATATATACACGTTTCGCAGAACCTTCAATCAGTGTCAACTCGAATTTTCGTCAATCAAACCTCATAACGTGTGTATCAATTCTGATGGATTTTTCAACGGTCTGTGCATAACAATTGATCGTTACTGTTTGTACAATTTATCATCTTGCGCGTCAGCACACCCTTCAATCAAATACAACTACAATTTTCATCAATTACACTTCATAACTTTGGGTATTAATTCTCATAAACTTTTCAACGGTCAATGCATAACAATTAATTTTTACTGTTTGTAAAATGTATCGCCTTGCCCCTCTGCAGGGTTTCGATTAATGAACGTAAACAAATGAACCAATAAATAAATGAGTAAAAATTTATTTAAAAATAATTTTAAATAAAAATAAATAAAAATAATTTCCTAATATTTTTTTTAAATAAAAAATACATTATAAGTAACAGAGATCGATCAACAGCCAGTGCGTTCACCGAGGAGATAATACATAGCGAGAGAGATTACAGTACGACAGGCTACGAAGAGAAAATACTACAGCGTGAGAGACAGACAGTGAGAAACAGAGATATTGAGAGACAGAGAGAGAGAGAGCGAGAGAGAGAGACGTCGAGTACGACTCACGATAAAGTACGTACTTAGTAGTGAGGCTGTGGTCTGAGCCACCGTCGTCGACGTTCGCGGTAGGTCCTATAGGACCTCTCTGTTGGAGAGGGGACGGATTCGAGTTCGTCGTCGATGCCGATCTGGGATTTCCATTGAGGGTGTCGTCAACCAGGCTCGACTCGGCGACTTCCGCACCCTCACTGCCATACCTGAATCATCACCACGGTTTTTTTTTTTTTTTTTATAAATTCTTGAGGGTTTTTTTTTTACATAGCGATCGTTTCGGCCAGGGCCATCGGTTAAGGTCAGGATAAAAATTTGTCGGGATGGCTAAGAAGATATTCGATTAAGAAAATTCAAATTCAAAAAGACCCGCTAAAAATGGCAAAATAATTAAAGATTCGCTTCGATTCCTTTCCCGATGTAGCTAATTTACTAAAAAAAAATTCAGTTTTTGCATTATTTGTAGTGGAATTCTCGATCTATGCCGATCCGAGAAATTTATTCGTACTCGAGCGCAGGAAAAAGCGTTTCGACATTTAAGAAACTCCCCTCGTCGAGAAAGTTTCACAATTTTATTTGTCTCGTTAATTTTTTAAAAAATTTCCCAGTGATGACTTTTTTTTATAAAATTAATTTTGTCCATTTTGCCCCGTGTCTGCGTTACGCAGCGAGCTACCCTGTTTCTATTTTCATCCACGCCTCGGTAGCTTCTCATATCGACACGGACTTCCGGTCGGCTGGTTCGGCCATTCTCGTCTCACCCGCAGACCTTCACGACTGCGTCGTTGTTTTGCGTCTGTTCTCTATCGTACGGTCGCGATTCTCGCTTTCTCGATGCGTAAGGAATTACGCATTTTCCCCGGCGCCCTCGCAAATGCCTCAGACGTCGTAAAACCCACAGAACCCTTGTCATTTGCATTCCACGTTTAAAATGAAAAAAAAAACTTAGGGTTAGCGAGAGACAGACTTTACGGAGCTCGATGATGACACAGTGTCTTTCCCTGTGTGTCCAAAGTACACACTCGAACTTTGGACACGCGGTGCGAAAATGTGGGTAAATTACGGTCGAGGCAAATTTTCGACGACCGAGCTCTCTCAACCATCCATTCGCATGGACATACACGCATACATCATATACATATATATATATATATATATATACACCAGGGCGAGATGGGTTAGCGAGAAAATCGGACCGAGGCGGGGCATAATGGACCACCCTAAACTTGACAACTAGAAGGCTACAATGGCGGATTGTTGGCGCATGAGCACAACTGACAGGTAGAAGTAGAGAAACTCAAGATGTATGAATAGTACAGGGAGGGGATAAAAAAGTGAACAATTTAAGGGTAGCCCGTCTCGCCCCAGACATTTTTTTTCGGACGCGCTATAAAACTGAAAATATCATTGTTGGATGACAAACAATAAATTATGGTTTCGGCAGCGTTGTTGCCGCATTATTTGCTTAGGAGGCCTATCTCGCCCCGGTCTCCCCTATATATGTGGCACAAGTCGTAAATTTTTTTATGAGACAAGAAATTCTAGAATTTTTTCATACTTTTAGATTGTGGTGGTAAATAAGTTCATTTTTTTTAATCATAAAAAATTATAAACAATTTGAAAAAATCTGATATAAAATCTGAGTGCTTTTGAGAGTTCAGTCGTATATAAAAATCGCGGGCTCAATTGAAGATGTGAGGGCTAAGAGCCAGGTCGAAATGGTAGGAAATGCTCAAAATATATCCCATATCGACGCAGACTTCCGGTTGGCCGAATCAGCCATCGTCGCAGACCTTCGCGACTGCCTCATTGTTTTCCGTCTGATCTCTATCGTACCGTCGATTTTCGCTTTCTCGATGCGTAAGGAATTACGCATCTGCCTCGGCGCCCTCGCACATCCCTCAGACGTCGTAAACCCCTCACCAGAGCCAGAGTCGTCGTCCGAACCCTCTGCCGGAACTGGGTAAATACCCTAAGTACTTAAAGTACATATTGCAGTATGAAGTACTTAAAGTACTTAGCGCTGGGTAGTTCTTGAGTGACACACTGAGTACTCGCATAACCGAATTGCCACTGACTCAGTACTCGATACTTCAATAGGTGCTTCAAGTACTTAGCGTACTTGCAGCTCTGCACTTTGCCTTTTGCATTTCCCGTTAAAATGAAATCACCCTAAAGATATCTTCATGAGACCACATTTTATTAAGTTAGAACGGCTGTGTTTTGCATCGCACAAGTTCGCTGGTAGAAGTTCACTTGGAGAATAAAATTCTACAAGTGAACAATTTACAAGTGGACAATTTAATTTTCGTCCTAAACCAGTGCATTGACGGAGACTTGCCAGGGATAAAATTTCATGTCATGCAGATATCTTCAGTCACAAAATGCAAACAAAAAAAAACTCAGCTGAGGTGTAGGCTCGGATAGTATGGAAAACTCGCATAAAACGGATAAAGAACCAATGCCGACGCGCGGAGTAGTCCGTGACGGCTACTTTGTTGCATACGCACTTAGGATCGCATTTTAAGACGTTAGTTTGAACTTAAGATCGCTCTTGAGATCGAAGCTAAGATCGAAGTTTGGCCCAAACTTCATTGCCTGCTCAAGACCCATCTCAACTTCGAACTTAAGATAGGATCGCAATTAAGTTCGAACTTAAGATTAAATGTAAGCACGAAATGAAGTTTAGGTCGAACTTCGATCTTAAGTTCGATCTCAACAGCGATCTTAAGTTCAAACTAACGTCTTAAAATTCGATCCTTCAACTTGGACAAGTTTGCTGTGTCTTTATATTGCGAACTGCAAATCGAATAGTTTCGATTTTAGAGTCAATGGTTTATATTTATATTAACGAGCTGATATTATTTTTTTACATATGCAATAGAAGTAGAAGTTTGAATCGAGTATGTTATCCGTGTTATCCGAGATTTCGCTTATCCGATGTACGCTCTCCCAACGTTATCTCGGACAAACGGGGTTCTACTATATACATATACATATTTTGATTCGTAGCCATATAGATACGTGTCCGTGTTACGTATTGGCACACTGTGTAGACAAAAGCTGTACCGTAACGCAGGATAATAACGGTACGGTACGTACCGGGCACGGAGTTGAGTGTGTACATAACGTCATACCCTCTCGACATCCACCTGCGCAACCTTTTACCGGGAGTTTATCGCTGATGAAGCCCTCGAAGGGAAAGTACATACAGCGATGTACACTTTCACCCGGAGCTGCCGCACCCACATCGACCCCTCCGCGTTTCACGCTCGGTACGTACTGTATTATGCGTCACCCGGTGGGCGACGCTCGTGGGCTCGTTGGGAGCTTCCGACGCAAAATCTCGTACTTTTCCACCGAGCCGCACGTCGAACAATTATACTCTATCTTTTTCCCTTACTGTTTCTCACTAAAAGATTTTTCTGATACGTTTTGAAAATTATTTTTGATTAATTTTTTATTTGGTAGTAAAAGTGCATCTATTGACGATATCGTGTAGTTTCATACAATAACTGTGTACATGCCTTTAGACTGAGAGAGGGATCTAGTAAAAACTACCGATCATCTAAGAAAAATTACCATAGCACATCGTAGTAAGGAACTACTGGGGCTCCACCTATGGCGGAGAGTCTCAGATTTTCCAAGAATTTTTACTATAATATATACGAAAAATTCTTATAAATCCGGTACTTTCTACCATAGGTGGCGCTCTAGTTCCCTACTACTATGTGCTGTGGTAATATCTCTCGAGCGATAGGGGAGACCGGGGCAAAATGGCACAGCGCGGCAAAATGGGACAGTGAGGGCAAAACTCAATTTTCCAATAATTTTTGGATGCCCCATTTTGTCCCAACGATACATCTGGATTTTCAAACCCGTTTTGCCCCACCATCGCCACCATCCAAAGTTATAGGACAATTGCGTTTTGTCTCATTATCCCGTTTTGCCCCGCTGTGCCATTTTGCCCCGCTCTCCCCTATATCCATATTCCCTAGATCTTTCTCTAAGTGCATGCAGTTAATTACAACACGCACATGGACATTGTCAATGGGCCATTGATCGGAGTCCTTTATATTCAGGTGGATTTATATACATGTTTAGTTTATGCATGATAAGTATATCATTGCTGTCTTTGTTGTCTTACAATTTTCATGCCTGGATTACGATTTATACTTGTTCTTATATATTTTCTGGATCCTCTATATAGCACATTTGTTGAACCTGTTGGAAGATTCTGTGCCAAGTTCATTTGGATTTGCCTGGGATTTGTTGTTGCGGTTACGTGCATAGTGGCTCAATGTTTTTTTATTGGTTGACTGCAAATCGTTTGGTGGGTTGTTTCTATTTACTATGGGTGCGATGTAAGAATGGAAAGGTGTTAGGTGGCTTCCCTAGTGGAACTGGTGCAACCACGGATTCGGAGTTGCATCGTAGTCGCAGTCGCACCAGCGTTGGCTAGACATGCATCTGCGAGTTGCAATGACTATAACGTGACTGCGGGCATACTGGAAGGAGACTGATCACTTTGTTCAAACTTTTAACCCTTATGCAACTGATCACTTTGTTCAAACTTTTAACCCTTATGCAACTGATCACTTTGTTCAAACTTTTAACCCTTATGCAACTGTTTTGATGGACTCGAGTGATTCCCACGCAACAAGTCAAATAAATAAGACTACAACGGTGGTTGCAAGGGTTACAGAAAAACGACGTTAAAATAAAGGTTATAGACGAGTTTAGAGCAAGTCAAAATTTCGAACATTGCGCATTAGTCTATTGAAGTCAACCAATGGTCAGCTCAGTTCCGTTAGCTTTGTTTTATCTTTGCTTTTTATTTATTTATTTTATTTTTTTTTTATTTTTTATTTTACGAGATTTTGCCGG